>CM076570.1:1080167670-1080311152 GCA_034641835.2 Pinus albicaulis | reverse complement strand
TACAATAAATACATAAATAAAGAACTAAGGAAAGGTTTTGAAATGACATATTTCGGTTATGTTCATTGTTGAAGATTGCAACAAGAAACAGTGAAGGAGGCATCCTAAAACATCATTCTTGATCCTAGTTGGAAATTGATCACCTAAACTAGGTGGGGCCCACACAGGTGATTTTTGTCGCAAAGTCTATTTTTAGACATGTCGATCATATTCTATGAGTTGCGGGATGCTATTTGTGGATGGTTGGTCAAGTTGCAAAAATAGATGGACTTTTATTTTTAGACATATTGGGCGGAGTCTATTTTTAGATTTCCAGTCTAAAAATAGATATGTCGAATATTATTAGCTCTTAATAATATTTGGACTCTAAACATTATCTTATTCTCTTGGAGCACTTTAGTTTGATGCCTGGATGTGGCACATGCAACTGAAATAAGGAATTACGCTATTCCTAGGGTTTAGTGGAGCTATTGCATGGTTGACTTCAGTTAGAACTCATGTGACAGAGTTTGGTGGAGTTGATGAGACAGTTAATGGAGTTGTGTTCAGTTTAACTTAGTTGAGCTAGTTGTATCTAGTCTAACTGATTGATACAATTAGGGAGAGTGGTGTGAATTAATTATTAATTAATTCACTAATTATTAACTCATAAATCAACTAAATAATACATCAGTTAAATAAAGTGCATGGACAATTTCAGTGGAGACCAGTGGAGAGGCAGGTGAAAGAGCAGTGTGACTATCAATTGTGACTATAGTGTTGCATGATTTTGCAACACACAGTGGTTGGAGATGCCAATGAGGATTGTGTGGTCAATATAGGATGGATTCGATTTCATTATGAGCCATTCTCTCGCCAGTTGACAAGCATAGAGAGTAAGGTGCTAAAAGCTATACAAAGATTGGTGCATGGCTTGCTTCCTTGCAAGATCAGGCCTGATTAGTGTGTAGCGATTGGATTGTACTGAGAGCTTGTGATAAGCTTTGTACGAGGATTGTTACATTATATCTATGAAATATATTATATACAGATAGTTGGGGTTTTTAGCTTCAGGCTTTCCCGTTAAAACAACTGTGTTAATGTGTGTGAATTTTTATGGTTTCATGTGTGCATTGTAATCTTGTTTATTTCCGCATGTGATGATCAATGGTGGAATAGATTCTGTATTGTGCATGAAGTCAAATAGTGTGTGATCAGGAGAATATTGGATATATAACATATCAATATAAAATTTCACATACTCGTAGTGATATTGATCATTGGAAGAGATTGCAATTATTGAAGCAGTTGAGTTTTGTGCTGGTGGAATTCGAATTTGCTGCAGTGTTTTCTTGGTGTCGAAGTTGAGCATTCATTGAAATGTCTTTCAACGGATTGCGATTGGAGTATGCCCTTGATGGGAGCTCGAATTATATTTCATGGAAGGACAGGATGGAGGCGGTGCTGGAGGATAATGGGTTGAAGGAGTTCATAGATGTTGATATTCCTAAACCGGGTTCTAGCGATGCAGCCGCACTTGACGCATGGAAAAAGAAGGTAGCAAGGTGTCGAAGGATTCTGTTGGAAGGTGTGAAGGATCACATTGTGTCCAACCTTCATGGTAAAGCCACTCCATTCTTGATGTGGAAAGCTTTGACAGAATTGTTCCAAAGCAGAAGTGACCAGAGGAAGTTGGCGCTTAAAGACAAGCTCAAGAAAATAAAAATGGAGAAGAATGACACTATTCCGGTATACTTGAAAAAGTTTGTCCACTGCAGGGATGAGCTTGGGAGTGTAGGAGTTAGTGTGGATGAAGAAGACTTGGTGAGCTTGGCTCTCCTTGGGCTTCCGAAGAGTTTGCATTCCTATGAGGACTATGTCAATGGTCGGGAGAAATTGCCAAGATGGGAGCGACTTTGGTCGGATCTTGTGCAAGAGGAGATAAGGCGGAGTACCAAGGATGGATCTTCATCAAAGGCATCTGATGAAGAATATTGTGCTTTGGCTGCCAAAGCAAGGAAGGGGAAGGGCAAGAAGAATGCTTCTCAATCCAGTGCAGATGGTAAAGAGCATGACATGTCCAAAGTGAAGTGTTTTCACTGTCACGATCATGGACATTACGCCACGAATTGTCCACAGAAGAAGAAGAACAAGCAGGCTGCTGGAGCTGCAGCTGGTGAGGCTCTTGCCTCGCAATTTGAGCTGGACTTCTCATTGATCGCATGCATGGTGTCTAATGCATTGGGATCGGGGTGGTATTTTGATAGTGGCGCTTCCTTTCACATGACGGGAGATGTGAATCTTTTCAGCGACTTGGTGGAGAAAGATCTCCAGTTGCATGTTGAGTTGGGCGAAAATGGACGATACAATGCGACCGGCATTGGTACCATAACCTTTCAGAGGGAGTCAGGTAAACTCATTCTTTTACAAGATGTAGTGCATGTTCCAGGTTTAAAGAAGAATTTGATCTCAGTTGCAATGTTAGAGGATAAAGGGTATGAAGTTGTCTTCAATGAAGGAAAAGTTTTCCTTCAGCACAAGGCAACAGGACAAGTCAAGAAGGTTGGGATTCAAGCAAAGAATCTCTACAGACTTGAAGTAGATGGGATGTCTACGGAGCTTCCTACTATTGGGAAGTGCAAGAAAGACATGCAATTGATGCTTGAGAGGGAGCAAGTTTTGCATGCAGGTAAGAGTGAACCTCGGGATGTGGAGCAACCACAAGATGAGGATCATGGAGTGGAAGAAACCACTCATGCAGAGAAATTTCGTGCCAGATGGGCAGAGGGAGTGCATGCAGCTATACCACCAGGTGAGAGGTGGGGCGACATGCATGATTAATCCCAAGAGGATATTTCTGGGCAGGATTCATGAGATGGTGTGGATCTCATGAATTGAACCTGGCTACGAGGTGCCCACAGTGTAGCAGTAGCATGATCATTTGGATTGATGCAGGCAGATAAAAGTGACAGTGTCGGATACTGGAGCGCGGATCAGAGTTGACAGCAAGTGCAAGAGTGCATGGGTGCAAGAGTTCAACAGCGCAGTGGTTCTTGATGACATGTGCAGTTGGTACCAGCAGAGGTCGAAGAATTTGATGATAGATGCATCAGATTGATTGAGTTTTTTGGAGCCTATTCAGTTTCAGAGGAGTTGCAGAGCAGATGCATGGAGTTGCATGGCGCTTATGAAGGTTGCAGGGCGAATGCACGGAGTTGCATGTCGCATGCAAAGACAGTCCTTTCTTGTTGAGAGGGAGTGTTGAAGATTGCAACAAGAAACAGTGAAGGAGGCATCCTGAAACATCATTCCTGATCCTAGTTGGAAAGTGATCACCTAAACTAGGTGGGGCCCACACATGTGATTTTTGTCGCAAAGTCTATTTTTAGACTATGTCTATTTTTAGACATGTCGATCATATTCTATGAGTTGCAGGATGCTATTTGTGGATGGTTGGTCAAGTTGGAAAAATAGATGGACTTCTATTTTTAGATATATTGGGCGGAATCTATTTTTAGATTTCCAGTCTAAAAATAGATATGTCGAATATTATTAGCTCTTAATAATATTTGGACTCTAAACATTATCTTATTCTCTTGGAACACTTCAGTTAAGTGCAAAGATGTGGCACAGGAGCTGACAAAAGGAATTACGCTATTCGTGAGGGTTAAGTGGAGCTATTGCATGGAGACTTCAGTTAGAACTCATGTGACAGAGTTTGGTGGAGTTGTAGAAGTAGTTGGTGGAGTTGTGTTCAGTTTAACTCAGTTAGACATAGTTGAGCTAGTTGTATCTAGTCTAACTGATTGATACACTAGTGAGAGTGGTGTGAATTAATTAATAATTAATTCAATAATTAATAACTCATTAATCAACTGAAGAATACATCAGTTAACTACAGTGCATGGATAGTTTCAGTGGAGACCAGTGGAGAGGTAGGTGAAAGAGCAAGTGTGACTATCAGTTGTGACTATAGTGTTGCATGAGTTTGCACCACACATTGATGGAGATACCAATGAGGATTGCATGGTCAATATATGATGGATTCGAGTTCATTCAGAGCCATTCTTCAGCAGGGATTGAACAGTAGAGGCAAGCTAAAGGCTGGCAAAGATCGGTGCATGGATTTGCAAGATCAGGCCTAATTAGTGTGTAGCGATTGGATTGTACTGAGAGCTTGTGATAAGCTTTGTACGAGGATTGTTACATTATATCTATGAAATATATTATATACAGATAGTTGGGGTTTTTAGCTTCAGGCTTTCCCGTTAAAACAACTGTGTTAATGTGTGTGAATTTTTATGGTTTCATGTGTGCATTGTAATCTTGTTTATTTCCGCATGTGATGATCAATGGTGGAATAGATTCTGTATTGTGCATGAAGTCAAATAGTGTGTGATCAGGAGAATCTTAGACATATAACATAATGGGGCTATAAAATTTCTACATTCACTACTATCTTGGTATTGAAGTAATCCCACATCTGAAGTTTATATTCCTCTCTCAGAAGAAGTACATTGGAGATCTGTTGAAATTTTTTGGCATGGTCGAGTGAAATCCTTTGACTACTCCAGTGAAACAAAACTTAAAGCTCACATCCACTGAAGGAAAATAACTTGAGAATGCAACGAAATATAGAGAGCTTGTAGAAAGTCTCAACTACCTAGTTACTACCAGACCAAACATTTCATTTGTTATTGGAATCCTCTCCGAGTTCATGAAAAATCCTTGTGAGGGTCAATGGTCTATAGAAAAAGAGTCCTAAAATACTTTAATGGAATTGAAGACTTTGAACTAAAGTATACACAGATGAATGACTTCAGCTTGATTGGATACTCTGATTCGGATTTTTATGGAGATAAAGAAACCGAAGTATCTACTTCAAATTATGTTATGAATCTTGGATCAAGAGCTATCTCCTAGAGGTCACACAAACAATCAGTTCCAACATATTCTACAACTAAGGAAAAATATGCAACAACATCTGAATCAACAAAGGAAATTGTGGCTTAGGAAAATTCTAGAAGATTTGCACGAGAAACAAGAGAATTAAACTCCTCTTTTGATTGATAACACTTATGTAATAAATTTGGCCAAGAACACAAAGTTCCATGATCGAACCAAGAACATCAATATAAAGTATCATATGATTCGATATCATGTTGAGGCTAAGACAATCCACCTACGACATTGTTCCACAAATGAGAAGATTGAAGACATCCCTTTAGATTAAGGGGGGAATGTTAACACCTAATCTTTGGGATTAGTAAAATCCATGTAAATATTGTAAATAGAAAAATAAAATAAATTGGAAGATGAAGGGACATTGGAAGATGAAACCCAATAATCTCCCTCTCCTTGTATATATCCATGTTTTATCTTAATGCAAAAACACAAATTGATTCGTGGAGTTACCCTCCTGGCCTCACAGTACTAATGCTAATGTCTAGAAATAAATTAAATATTTATAGATTAACTAGAAATCAAAATAACATTTAAGTATTTTCTATCTATTAATGATATATTTTCAAACATTTCGATTCTTTTGTTGCAAGTTTTATAATCTTCGTGATCTAGTATATTAGTTGGACTCATTACTTCTAGGTTCTTGTTATACTTTTAGAATTTACTTTAAGAATTTATTTTCCATGGGAAATACACAAAATTTGAGAAAATATTGGGATTTTTCAAACAAGGAAAATTCTTGGCTTATCGAGTACCTAAATCCCCAAAGAAGAGATAAAGTTATGCCCTTTATACTCACATAATATCATACCTCAAATTTCTCTTTATTATTTTTATTATTAACTTAAATTGCTCAGTGTGATGGTCCCCTTTTAGATTTATAAAACACATAAAAAAATGACTATTCCATGGGAACCTTGATATATGAATTAGCAAGTGTTTCTATCCAACTCCATTTCATTACCAAGCAACATACCACTTGTCACTGACCACTCAATGAGACATATAGAAGGTGTAAAGCAGATTCAATTTTGACCTTATATGATTAACCATTTATTATTGCAAACATTGAAAACCATCTCTTTTCCAAGGGGGTTTATTGATGCACTTATCCTATAACATCAATAAATAGACATTGGAAGATGAAACTCAATAGTCTCTCTTTCCTTGTATATATTCATGCTTTCTCCTAATGAAAAATAAAAAAAATGATTCATGGAATTACCCCCCTCCTCGCCTGACAAATTATCATAGCCAAACCCCAAATTAGCTTTTTTCCCTAGTAACTCTGTTCTACAATTTATTGCAGCTCTAAAATCTACCATTTCTATCATTTCTCTACGTACTATTTTTTTTTAAATTTCAATATCTCTCTACCTACCTGGTGTGGTTCTTTGTGTACTATCGCTCTCTGAGTCCTTTCTGCTCTTCCTTCAGCCTTTTCCTATCCGAAATAGTTCTTGTTGCGACCGAGACTGCTAACAGTGCCGCCGAGAACACTACGTGGTGTGTATGTTGGACTATGACCGAACTGAGACTGTTGCACTGCTCTTTACGTTGTGTTCTCCTATGTAATATCCCTTTATAGGAACAGTTAGCAATCCATGGCTCTAGCAATCCATGGCTAGAAAACGCATTTTCCAGAAATGGAGGCAACATGATTTGATTCCAAGACCTAGATCCCTTAGACCAATGTGTCTAAGACCAAAATCCAAGGATTGGGATCCAAGAAATCCTTCTAGGGTGGTGAGACAAGCCTCCCACACCTAGTTCCCTTCAGAAGTTTCCTAAAGAATGGTGTTGCAACAATGTATGAACATACAAGGAATTCCCAGGGTTATTTTAAGGAGCCATGGCACATGAAGATGAAAATAACTGAACAATGTATAATATAGCAGAAATAGAGTACAATTATTTGAGGAATCACTCACTCAAGCTAGGAAATGAAGCCTCAATAAGACATGTACACCAAAGGTGACAAAATACTGCTATATAAATATGCCCTAGCTATGGCAGCGTTGTCAATAGAAGGCACTGCAACATGTAATATGAAAATACAATGTTCATATCAATGATAGCTCAATAAATGAGGGGGAGCAAGCTCTCAACCCCTGAAAACAATAGTACAACAATCCTTAGAAGGATTGGCTACAATACATGTACAAAATGGGAAAATACAATAATGCCGGAGTTTCTGGGTAGCAGAAACTCATAAAAAATATAGGAGGAAATGGATGAATATGATCTGAAATCTGAAATGGCCTCCTCCAATGGAAATTTGAAGTGAAAGGCTGATCCTTTCACCTAAGATCTCACCCTCCAAATGTCTGCTAATCCCTCACAGCAAATGCTCTCCAAGAATAACGTTGTCTAAGAGAGGGAATGCACTGCATATAATGAAAAGTGGTTGGTCTGGTGCCAAATATGGTGGAATAAGCTCATGAACCTCCTTTTATGATCTCCCAAAGGGATGGAAGCTCCCTCCTCTGAAAAACTAGCCAAGGATGGTGTTGTAGAAAACCTCCCCAGCAACACCCAGCAACAATGCACAATCTCCAGCTGAAACTGCGTTGATGAAGAAGGATGATGCTTGACCTCAATTTCTGAATATGGGGAAAAGATTTCATCCTCCAAGAGCTACTCAAGAAGGAGAGGAAATCCTAAACAGGAATTTCCCGGCAAGTCTTGCTAAGCAGCAAGAAGTTGCAGCAAGTCCAAAGGACCAAAGATGAATAATACTCAAGATGATTTGCAATGGCTACCTTTCCCTCCTTTTAAACAATGTGAGCTCCCTCTCAATGGACCCCACTCATTAGGGTTTCCTTCCTCTAGAAGCTTCCCTCCTTATCTCACTGCGCTGGCCCACAATGTGCTTTCCACCTCATGCTACTGCGCTGTTTGACTTGGTCAAACTTGACCCAGTCATCCTGCAAAAGCCCCTTTTCACACATGGAGGTGTGAAATCCTGCTCTATAAGTGATCCTTCTTCATACCAAGAGGATTTTTATTACCTATTCATGAAATGAATGGGTCTCCTACCCATTTTATTTATCTCCTATGTGAAAATGGCAAAAATTAATGTTCCATAAAAATTGGGAACATTACAGTCCTCCCCTCTTAAAGATTGCTTGTCCTCAAGCAAGTGCAAGGATAGACTGATACATTTTCTCTTACTCTCCCTATAGAATCCATGCATGATGAACTCTTCTAAGAAAAGGATGCCATATCATCAATCAAGTGTCCAAGTTGTCACTTCAACATATGCAATCCAGCTTTGGGTGAACATCCCCAAATAGTTGTCATGTAGAAACAAATATCCATGAAGGGAACAATGGGTTGTCTAAGGGCCTCCTTGAGGCATGAGATATGATATAAAATGGGACTCATCATCCCCATATGAATCTCCCATCCCCAAGCAATCATCCATACAGCATAAGTTGCCTCCCAACATGGCAACTCACAGAAATCTCCCTCCACCTTGAGCTCCGGAAATGAAGGTGAGCTGCAAATATGAATATGTCAAGCCTCATAGCTTGCCCCATTCTGTCCTCCCATCCACTTATGATAATTTTAGAGTGTGTGCTGATCATGGGCTGCAAAATTATTGCCCTCAAGTGGAAAAATGAAGAGCAATCCTCCAAGGATTCCTCCTCCATCAATGATAATCTGGCTGGCCCAAGACATTTCATCCATGATGAGTAGGACATGATCATCATAGAATACCCTAATGACATGTTTGTTGTAGGTTATACCATGTGCATCAAGGTACAAATAATGTCTCATAGGGCTACAACGCAACTTCATCCACTGCAGCTGCAGAAAATAATATGGCAAGTATTGTACAGAAAATATCTCCTCTACTACTGGAGAGTAAATAGATGAGTGAATCAGCAATAAAAAATCAAATACATGCCCATATACACACAATGGATGGATATCATCATTAAACTCATATCCCACCTCAAAAGAAGGCAAATAAGTGGTTGTGGTGGCCATGTCTCTCCTCATGTTTCCCTTAGAACATGCCATGCATAAACTGTGGGGGTCATCTCCCCTCAAAGACACATTCAATTCATGTGTCAATTCACCAATCATGCTCCCAATAATAACATGGAAAATATCAGCAAATGGAAACATGATCATAATCAAAATAGAGGAACTACTGATGGTTTCATATGGCGTTGGAAAGTACCAACAGTCTCCCAAGGGTGCATAACGCAGTTTTGCAAACTGTTGCTTTGGAAATGTACAAGGAAAAATGTTTTGAAATACAATGCTAATCATATGAATTAGCTGAACATGTGTAGAATGGAAAAACATTGGCCCAAGGCCATGTGAAAGATGGCTGTCTCCATCATATGGTTTGACCCCACTTTGCTCATGGAGCAACATGAAAAATCTACCCCTTTGAGGAACCATGCACTGCCACTTAATGATAAGAATATGTAAATCAGAAAATGTAAACACAATTCTCTTACCATAGGCTATAAGTAAGATGATAGATGGATCCATGTATATGATCCTTCTCCCAAGTGTCAATGCTGTGAGCTCATGCAAAAAGGCTCTTTCCCATGCCAGTCTTTGTTTCTTGACATGCTCCTTGTCAATAACACCTCTGGTGATGCCGCTGCAAATGTGAAGCTTTTCCCAAGATGGAAATGCCTCCCGATCAGTCCAATCTAAGGAGTAATCCCTTTGCACTATGAGAGTGCCATCCTCTACTCCTGTAACACCATACATCAGATGAGAGCAAATCTTCTTGTGCTCTCTCCAAGATAGTTCAAGCAATCCAAGTGCTTGCTGCCTCCTCATGCTCACATCATGTAACTCATGTGATGAAGGTATCATGACTGATATATATGTCATATCAGCTCCATGTGTTCTTAATCTCTATTTCTCAATGATGTAAACATCCTGCCACCTCTTCTCCACTCCCATCCTCCTGGAAAAAGGGTACACCAAGTGATGGCCAAACTCCTTCAAGAGGAGCCAATGCAGCCTAGCCTCTTGCTGCCTGGTATCATATATTTGCATGTGGAAAATCAACCTCTTGCTCCTCATCCACACCCACTCAGCTCCTTGTGGATGTCTTCTCCTTCTTCCTCCTCTGGTACTCCTCCCATGAGGGCTACCATCCTCCCAAACCAAATCACCTCTCTTGCATTCCATGGAAGATTGGAATGCAGCTCCTTGGAGACCTCCTAAAGGAGATCTCTCACCCATGACTGTGTTGGATCCATGAGGACCCAAATGTGATGGAGGTAATATCTCCTCTCCACCCATGTTTAACAGCACTGCTAATTCCTCCAATGGTGTAGCAGTTGTTTCATCCCCCAGTTCAAAATTTGTTTCATTGTTTTTCATGAAGGTGCCATGGTTTGTTTCATCCTCCAATGGTTCACATCCCAACCTCAAGGGCTGAATGAGACTTATCGATAGTCCATGAGGATGAGGGTCCATCTCCTCTTTGAACCCATTTCACAGCCCAGTGCAATCATGGTGCTCTAAAATAGCAAAGTGTATAGATCCTTAGACCTCTACATGTGAGTTTCCACATTCTCTTAAATTGTTTGCTAAAATGAAAAGTGGAACTTCACTCATACCTTGGTGGATCTTGGGGTCTTCTTGTGTGGCTGCAGTAGTTGTCTCCTCCAATGCAATGGTTTCCCCATCCATAGATGTAGAAGGTTTCTTCTCCAAAGCTGTAACAACGTTGGTGCAATCCTCCTCCCATGGTGGTATGGCTTTCTCTTCCTTTTCCCTTTCTCCATCAAAGGTTTGGATCAACCTTTGAGCAAATTCTACAAAAGAAATCACCCTTGAATGGACCAAGGGTTTGAACCACCAAACATAGGCTCCATCCTCCATGTGCAGTGTTGCAATCTCCACTGCTCGTTTCTCTGCCACTGGATGTAGCAAAAAAAATGCCTCTATCTTTTTCACCCAAGCTCTAGCTGAAGTGTTCCCATCAAATGTAGACAATAGAAACCTATTGCCTTTGATTTCTCTTTTTCCATAGGGCCTTCTCTCCTCCTTATGCTAAATAAACTGTGGGAATTTTGTAGCTCCCCTGAATGCTCTAGAACAGGATTTATACTCACTCACGTATTGATTTAGAACCTGATGATCCAAGCATCTCCCATGCTTGCTTTCTTTTTGAGAATAGGAAGTGCATGGACTGTCCTCTTCTTCTCTTTGCTTCTCCTCCTTGGGGAGGCTCTTCTTTGTCTTGAAAATAGATGAGATCAAGCTCATCTTATGCATCATATTCTTCTTCTTATTTATTGGGCTTGAAAGCCACAGGCTGAGCCAAGAAAGATGCTTTGATACCACTGTAATGTTCCTTCTTAGGAATAGCTAGCAATCCATGGCTAGAAAACGCTTTTTCCAGAAATGGAGACAACAGGATTTGATACCAAGACCTGGATCCCCTTATACCAATGTGTCTAAGACCAAAATCCAAGGATTGGGACCAAGAAATCCTTCTAGGGAGGTGAGACAAGCCTCCCACACCTAGTTCGCTTCAGAAATTGCCCAAGGAATGGGGCTGCAACAATGTATGAACATACAATAAATTATCAGCATTATTTTAGTGAGCCATGGCACATGAAGATGCAAATAGCTGAAAAATTTATAGTATATCAGCAACATAATAAAATTCTTTGAGGAATCACTCACTCAAGCTAGCCAATGAGAGCCTCAATAAGACATGTACACCCAATGTGATAAAACACTGCTATATAACTTTGCCCTAGCTATGGCAGCACTGTCTATAGGAGACACTGCAACATATAACATGAAAATAATGTATTCATATATTTGATGGCAAGCTTGAGGTTAGAAAAGCATCAGATCACTCACTTGTCGTGACTGGGATAGAAGAAGAAAGACTACTGAAGCTGCAACGAAACTCTACTCGTGCACAAAATTTTTCATACAATTCTCACTATGATGAAGGTACACTTCCATCAGGTCTTTTATGGCATGCTATATTTGGACACTTGAACTATGACAACCTTCATTTGTTGAAAAAAATGGTGTAACTAGTTTGCCTACAATTCCTAGGAAACTTAAGCAATGTGATGCTTGCATCTTAGGAAAGCACAATAGACAATCATTTGATGGTTCTCATTCCAGAGCATATAGAAAACTTGAACTCATTCATTCTTATTTATGTGGCCCAATGCCTCTTACTTCTGCAAATGGTAATAGATATATGATGACATTTATTGATGACTACACCAAAATGTGTTGGGTTTATTTGTTGAAGAAAAAATCTAAAGCTTTTGAAACATTCAAGAAATTTCACGGATGGATTAAAAATGATTCAAAATATCACATTAGCTCTATTTGTACTGATAATGAAAATAATATACTTCAAATGAATTTGAAAAATATCTTTGTCAACATGGCATCAAACATCAATCAATTGTGCCTTATAATCCCCAACAGAATGGAGTAGTTGAAAGAATGGATAGGACAATCTTAAATATGGCATGATCAATGATGTTTTTCAATAATTTTAAGTTGATGTAGTTCTATGTGTTGTGTATATAAAGAATAGGTTCCCATCTCATGCTATAAAAAACAAGACTCCCTATGAAATGTGGTATGGCTACATTCCTTCGATGAGGCATCTTAGGGTTTTTAGTTCCTTGTTATTCCTTGATACCTAAGGAACAAAGAAACAAATTTGGTGCAAGGAGTCCCAAATCTGTCTTCTTCGGGTACTCAGATACCTCCAAAGCACATTGTCTTTATGATGAACTTGATAAGAATTTGATAATATCTAGATATGTGATCTTTCTTGAATCTTCCAAGACTAACAATGATGTTGAGCAGCAACTTGATCACTTGGATAGATTTATACATGCAAAGTATTTTCAAGAGTTTGATAATGAGATTCCACATCTTAAAGGGGGGATCCCTATACTGGATCAATCTATGGAATCTCCTTCAGAATCACTCTCTCCCCCACATGAAGCTCCAACCACTAATCAAGAAGAAACTTTGAGTGATGTGATTGAGAGAATTGGTAGGATAAATCTTTATCAAGCCCCATCTCAGTCAAATGAGCAACTTGGGCCATCTTAGAAAGGATGGCTAGCAAAGACACTTGAAAGGGTTTGTCCTAGTGAGGTTGGAAAGATAGGAGAAAGAAGATTTGTTAGAAAAAATGGAGGTGATGTAGACATAGTTTGAAATGACATATTTTGGTTATGTTCACTACTATCTTGGTATTGAAGTAACCCAACATCTGAATTTTATATTCCTCTCTCATAAGAAGTCCATTCGAGATCTGTTGAACAGGTTTTCCATGACTGGGTGAAATCTTTTGACTACTCCAATGGAACATAACTTAAAGCTCACATCCACTGAAGGAAACAAATTTCAGGATGTGACTAAATATAGAAAGCTCATAGGAAGTCTCAACTACCTAAATACTAACAGACTAGACATTTCATTTGTTGTTAGAATCCTCTCCATGTTCATGCAAAAGCCTTGTGAGGGTCATTGGTCTACAGCAAAAGTTATAAAGTACTTGAATGGAACTCAATACTTTGGACTCAAGTATACACGGGTGAATGACTTCATCTTGATTGGATACTCTGATTCAGATTTTTATGGAGATAAAGAAAATGGGGTATCTACCTCAACTTATGTTATGAGTCTTGGATCAGGAGTTGTCTCCTAGAGGGCATGTAAACAGTTGGTTCTAGCAGACTCCACAACTAAGGAAAAATATGTGGCAACAACTAAATCAACGAAGGAAATTGTGTGGCTTAGGAAAATTCTAGACAATTTGTAGGAGAAGCAAGAGCATTCAACTCATATTTTGATTGGTAATACTTCTATAATAAAGTTGGCCAAGAACCCAAATTTACATGATAGAAGCAAGCACATCAATACAAAGTATCATCTGAATAGAAATCATGTTGAGGCTAAGACAATCCACCTACGACATTGTTCCACAAATGAGAAAATTGCAGACATCCCTTTAGATTAAGGGGGGAACGTTGACACCTAATATTTGGGATTAGTAAAATCCATGTAAATATTGTAAATATAAAAATAAAATAAATTGGAAGATGAATGGACATTGGGAGATGAAACCCAATAATCTCCCTCTCCTTGTATACGTCCATGTTTTCTCTCAATGAAAAAACACAAATTGATTTGTGGAGTTACCCTCTTGGCCTCACAATACTAATGTTAATGTCTAGAAATCAATTAAAGATTTATAGATTAACTAGAAATCAAAATAACATTTAAGTATTTGCTATCTACTAATGATATATTGTCAAACATTTCAATTGTTTTGTTGCAAGTTTTATAATCTTCGTGATTTAGTATACTAGTTGGACTCATTACTTCAAGGTTCTTGTTAGACTTTTAGAATTTAATCTAAGAATTTATTTTCCATGGGAAATACACAAATTTGAGAAAATATTGGGATTTTTCAAACATGGAAAATGCTTTCCTTATCGAGTACCTAAAGCCCCAAAGAAGAGATAAAGTTATGTCCTTTATACTCACATAATATCACACCTCAACTTTATCTTTATTATTATTATTATTGTTAACTTAAATTTCTCAGTGTGATGATACCCTTTTAGATTTATAGAACACATAAAAAATTGACTATTCCATAGGAACCTTAATATATGAATTAGCAAGTGTTTCTATCCAACTCCATTTCATTACCAAGCAACATATCACTTGTCAATGGCCACTCAATGAGACATCTAGAGGGAGTAAAGCATATTTATTTTTGACCTTATATGATTAACCATCAATTATTGTGAACATTGAAGACCACCTCTTTTCCAAGGGTTTTTATTGATGCAATTATCCTATAACCAACTAATAATAGGCAATACATTTAAATATTTCCATATAATTCATGCTAAGATTACTTTTAAATACAAAAAAAAAATCATTAGGCCAATACTACTATAACTAGAATAACCAATAAATGGATGTCATCACCTTCTTGTGCTTTAATATTTATCCATAAATGGTAGGCGTATGGCCATTTGGTTAAATCAGCATGGATACACATTATGGAATAAGAAAAATATTGTCTCTTATAGATTGTAAAACATTTCTATATAGGATGATTATTCCTCATTCAAAATAGAGGTTGTGTATTCTTACAATGTTGTAGTTTGGAAACCATTCTTCACATATCCACTACCCTTCACAACAAAGAAAAAATAAATCCTCTGAATTGAGAAAATATAATGTAAAATTGATTCATCATGGATGAGGAATTAACCTGTACAATGTTTCTATGACTATGTTTAATACAACTCAAATATCGTTGTAGGTGATTGACAATACCACCCACAAAGAATAAAAGGGCCAATAGAATATTTCAGCACTATGGTGAGTGGTAATGAGTTATTGAAGTTTTCATCTACTACCAAGACATAATATTTAAGCGATAAAATGCACTAAATATATAATGGCAATTAAATGCACCATAATCAACACAATTTTTTGTTTTCTTAAGAAATTTCTTACAAATAGTGATTTATGCATGCCCATAAATCTCAAACATTATTGTTCACTAAAAAATTGTAGATATCCATGGCTCAACGACACCTTTGCTCTATGGACAAACTCCATTGGTTTTTCCTCCAATTTTCAAGCTAGTTACACTCTTCAAACTCTCATCTTTACTCCTCAAGCTTCCGAATTTCTCTTCACATCTCCCCATTGATTTCCTTCTTCACTATAACCTTTATTTTTTAATGGATTGTCTCCAGAGGCTAACTATCACAATGGTTTATTTCAATTTCCAAGAACAT
Organism: Pinus albicaulis; assembly: GCA_034641835.2. Classification (NCBI taxonomy): domain Eukaryota; kingdom Viridiplantae; phylum Streptophyta; class Pinopsida; order Pinales; family Pinaceae; genus Pinus; species Pinus albicaulis. The sequence continues at coordinate 1,080,295,394 of CM076570.1, read as the reverse complement.
TTTCCCAACTTTGAAAAAGAAAAAAATTACATGCTTATTACAAATTAAAATAAAAAGGTGATAGATTAATTCAAATCATCTCTAGATCAAAATAATTAGGGAACATATAAAATTGGTTGATTTTGGAGTTGGAGGTGATAGTAACAACAATGACCTTTCTCCAATTCAAAGCATTAAATTGTATTTGAGTCTTCTTAATTAGTTATTGAATTCAAAATATGAAATTATAATTTAGATTTTTTAATAAGTTTATGTTACTACAAGGAAAAGACCCTCTAGCGGAGGTTATAAAGGAGGTTTTTAGTGTTATAAAATTGGCCAAAATTATCAAAAGAACATTTGCTACAACATCTGTTTTAAAAAACAGAGGTTTTGGCGGAGCTTCTAATGGAATTTAAACGCAACAAAAAAAAATTAGGTGACCGAAGGTTGTTACAGATGTTTTTCTCATTAGTGTGCGCATTAGGTGTCAATGCACCAGTGTGTTGTACTGTGAATGCACCGGTACTGTAAACATACCAAGCATCAGGATGAAAAACAAATTTCAGACACCCCGGGGTGTTTAGCAACGACCTAGTGTGTGTCAGCCATCCAGTCGCACCAGGCCAATGGAAGGTGCATGCACATGTCGTTAAGGTGTAAAACCGCATTGGGACCTCTAGGTGATAAAACATACTGGGCTGTTAAGTTATAAAAACGCACCGGCACGTTAAAGGAAAACTACACCGGTGTATGCAATGCCTATCGGACCACTCGGGTGGTAGTCATCGATAAAGCGCACCAAGCGTTCTAATTGGTATTGGTATTTGTGTGGTTCCCATAGGTCGTAGAAACGCACCGATGCACAGTATCATACAAACGCACCGGTGAGCATTAATTAACACGCACTATTTTTCATTTTATATTTTTTAGAAACATCGACCTGTGATAGTGAAATTATTTTGATTTTTTAAAATTCATTATTCATCAAAATTCGACACATATCTTATAACAGTATTCATATCAATTAAATTTTTATTAGTGCAATTGAATGTGATGTTTGGATTAATTTTTTATATCATATCATCGGACTTCGCATCTCTTCATTATAATATTTAATCATCCATATATTTAATCAGTGGTGTAACATTTCATGACGACAATGGAGAATGAAATAGAATAAATGAAAATGTTTTTTATTAGATATATATATGAATAAGACACTCTTTGTAATACAAAATGGGACAATTATTGGTATCCCTCTGTCTTTCAATTGGGACACTATGTCCATTACATTAAACAAAATATCTGATTTCACAAACAAATATTTCAAAAAATACAACGCCTTGCTTTGATATCCAAACATATTGATCGGCATTCTTTGCTGGAATTGTTGTCACTGCTCGAGCTACTTCCATGACTTGGGTTATTTTGATAATGTTTTGTTCATTGGGTTGATTGTTTTCTTCTTCTTCAAGTTCCATCTACAAACATAAAAATAAATTGTAATGAGTGTATATACATTAGTGAGAATAATGAAAATTTCAATATTAAATAATATACATCAATGTAAATCGAAAAGAAATGTACCATAGCAAGAATTGACTCATGAACTATACAAATTCTTTCAAAACCAAATTTCATGCCATCTTTCAACAATTCATTTGTTGATGCAGTTCCATACTTTGTTTCCTGCAAGTTTTATACCCCATAAGAAATCATATATTTAATATAAAAGATTTTTGTGTTCTATTAATTATAGACGGAGCTAAGTAAAACAAGATAGATGCTTGCAAATTCCATAATTAATTTCTGATATGCCAACATATACTGCCAACCCATATTTAACCCAATGTCAATCAATTTGTCTGATTGTTCTTTTTTGTATGTTAGCACTTGTTTGAACACATTCAATGATGATTGTTTTAAAATAACTTAAAATATACAAAAATGAAATATAGTTAAGTTGTTATAAGGAAGTAACAATTACTCACAAACATAGATATCAACCCTTCTCTTCCCTGTCGTCTTGTTTTATGTGTTGAATGGGTTCCATTTCTTTTCTTTTCTGCTAGAAAAAACTTGAAAATTAATATTTGATGCTAAATTGTTTATTTATTGTACCTAGTCGAAAAATTCAATGATTACATATTACATTTGAAGCATGTTGTTGTTGAGATGGCTCCTCGTGCGATGGAATTATGTCAATTTCTTTGACCATCTCCCTGTACATCTTTTTGGACATTCCTACTGGCATATTTTTTATATCAGCTCATTCATGCTTTGAGATTTTCATAATCTTCCTGAAAATGTAACATAACAATAAACTATTTAATTTTTATATTGATATATGAAAAGTAAATATAACAAAAGTGATATTTATAAATGATTGATTTCTATTAATATATACATATAATTCTAGAAAAACATTTAAAGGAATATTACTTTTTCATTCATTCTTTTTTGTTGTACGTTTTTTCTATTAGAGTTTGACATGCCTCATTGACCAATTCTCTATAAACTCATCCTGTAGTTTAAATAAAATTTGGTTCTTGGAATCATTGGATTGATTTTTGTATTGTAAGTGGAAAGAACGTCTATACATTCATTCCACTAGATCCCTTAAATTTTTGTAAAAGTTTTTCCCCCTTTTGTTAATCTCTAGCACCACTCCAGATGAGCTGAGGAGCAATTCATTTTCATTTGCATGTTTTATTTTTTTCCTTTCTTAGAACAACATTCATTTTCTTCGTTTTTGGTCCCTATAGAACATTAAACATATGTGAATTAATAGATTATTTGAAACATGTTATCTAATATTTTTAAGTATATTATTAATGAAAATTCAAAAAAGAAACTCATATTGGATCGATAGTATTTTTTCATTCACCTTATTCATCCTTCTACAATTTTTTCATCAAGATTTTACGCCCTTCTGGTCTTATATCATAAATAATATTATTGATATTTGTCATTTTGTGGCTCTGCATGATACACAGTAAACAATACATATTAGTTAAACTCACAGATAGTTCAAAAATAATAATTTTTGTAAAGAATTTACAAAAAAATTCCCATTTTTTCTTTTCTCAGTGTGCTATCAGTATTTTTGTTACTTGATCTCTTGTCAGCCATTTCTTTATCAATATGAAACCTGTACCATCCCATTCATTAATATATTTGATAAATAAATAACATAATTTTCAGGTTATAAAAAAAAATTAAAAAATTAAAAATTAAAATTAAAATTAAAAAAATCAAGAAAACAATGTGTCTTTCAAACAGTACGCAGTGAAGGCAGTGCAGTGTGTTCTTATAAATGCACCACCAAAACAGTAGAAACATCATGTGATGCTCTCTGTCAACAAGGAAACCCGATGCATTATATGTTAATAGGTGCACCAATTAACACAGACGTAAATTAATATAAAACATGTTTTTATCAAACAGTATGCGTCAGATGCGCTATTTTAAACAAGGTGCACCGATTAAAAAAAATTGTTTTTTAAAAAAACATGCAAGTGACGACATGGATTGGGATCCAACTTTGCGGGTGGTCCCGTAGGTTAAATTCCATACGCCTATATATATAGCAATACAAACCCTATAAATCTAAAATGAAAAGCCCTAATTGTGAAGTCACAGAAATAAGTAGCAAGGGTAGAAACAAGAAGAAGAAAGGGTTTAACGTAAGAATGGTTTTTTTTTTCCTTCTGAAAATGCATAGTAAAATCTAAAATTTTTACTATGCATGTATTAAATACAACAAAAACGGTAAAAAAACAATTATTACAGTAAAATTTAACAATTTTACTATACTATAGGGTTTTTGTGAGAATCACCAGATGTTTCAAATATTGATTCTCTAAATAGTATTGTTGTTCGGAAGTATTTTGCTGCTCCACGTGCTCTCGTGCTCTCTTGCTCCAGGTGTGTCTCTCGTGCAAATCCCTCCCTGAAAATTTTTGCAAAAATAATGAAATAATGAATATTTTTTACTATTTAAAGAACTTTTTTATGAAATTAGGTTTCCAAAAATAATTTGCCACCCATTTTTCAATTACCGCTTTTTTTCACTTAAAAAAAATAAAGTTGTGTTTTTTTTATTTCTGGATGATTGGTGTGTTTGTTAACTAACCTCAGAGGTGCGTCAGTTAATAACACCGCACCGATGTGCAGTAACTAAAATGGACCAATGTGATTAACTGTACATTCACATCGATAACAATAAGTCCATTTTTAAGACACCAAAATTAATTTTAGTACACCAAAATTTATTGTTTATTTTTCTCAAATTATATCAAATGGATAATTCTTTAAAATCCAGCTCGTTCCATAATATTTCTCAAAGTCCATCGCGGAGTTCTCCCTATCTATCTCTGGACGTAATATTTACTTTAGATTTTATTTATATATTTTATTATCTAATTAAATTTATTTATTTTATCCATGTCAATCAACTGAATAAAATTGATGTATACAAATTTGCATGTTCATGCAGATTCAAAATCGAGTTCAGAGTCACAAAATATTCAAATAGATCCAAAACGTAGGAAGCTCTTATCAGGAGCAATATATCACAAGGTGCATTTGGTAGATGAAAATGGACAACCACTTCACCCTGCCAATTGTAACATTGCATCTTCTAGCCAGAATCCTGGGACAATGATGGTAATAATAATTTTTGGTATATTAATGTAATTATTTCAACGTCAAACCAACTAATCATGTATTGTCGACGTGCTTACTAATTGATATCATTGATTTTTTACTAATCATATTCAAATATATTTTTTGAAATTATTAGGATTATAGTGATGATGAGAGGCCCTCCTACCATCTTCTGTTGCACCTGACGAAAATTTCAAAATGAGAGAAGGCTAAATTAAGAGAAAAACTCAAAGAGGAACGATACCAAGGATGGTTGAATCAACCACCTATTCAATTCCCACTACGTCCATATTCACCAATTAGGAATGACTACAGCAATAGTAGTTCTTCACAAGCTGGCAACGGAGGCAATCAAATAGAGGTTGATATGGATGATTACTTAAGAGATACGAATGTCATGGAGACAATGTTGTTAGATGCATTCCAGAATAATGATCACCTAGGGGATGATGCTCATATCGCTAATACCTTTTTCGAAAGCCTTAAATTTTCTTCCACCACCCCTCTCTTTGGACCTGGTGGTCAGTTAGAGTATACCCAGTTGGGGATAATGATGTTTGTTATGAAACCAGCTACAAAAATAGAAGAAAAGAGAGATCAACGTCTTAGAAATAGCCACTTCGAGGGGGAAACCTCAAATATATTACATAAATGAACAATTCTTGGATGATACAAATGACCAAAACCTCCTTCTATATATAGGAGTCCATGGGCCCACAATATAATCCTAGCCAACCTAACAATAATAATGTAAGGGCACAATAATAACAGTATTAGGGTTACAGGGGTAAAACAATAGCAATAAGCGAGATACACTAATAACAATAAGGGACTAAACTAGTAATATAGAGACCTAACATGCCCCTCTCCTTCAAAAAAAGTGTTTTCCTCAACTCTTGAGTAGCTCTGCGTACTTGTGTATAAAATTCTCATCCTCCCATGTAGAACCTTCAGTGGGTAAGTTCTTCTATTTGATGAGATACTCTAAAATTGATCGATTTCGTAGTTGTCGAGTTCTTGTTTCCATGACCGCTTCAGGTTCCAATATGAATTTTCCTTCCTCATCAAGTTCTGGCAATATTGTTTGAACTGGAATATTTTCACCTATAACCTTCTTCAAGCATGAAAAATGCAAAACTGGATGCACTTGCAAAGAAGCAGGAAGCTTCGATTTGTATGCCATAGTACCAATCTTTTGCAACACCTTGTAAGGACCATAGTACTTTGGCGATAATTTATTATCCTTATTAGCTTGCTTGAGGGACATTTTTTTGTATGGTTGTAGCCATACAAATACACAGTCTCCTACATTAAACTTCTCTCACTGCGATGTTGATCTGTCTATTGTTTCATTCGATTTTGTGTCAAATATAGGTTATCCTTAAGAGTTGGAGAAATTCATGTTGATGCTCAATGTGATCTTCCACTGCTTGAACCTTAGAATTTTCTCTTAAATATGATGTGATGGATGGTGGATGATATCCATAAAGTGCCATAAATGGGGTCATTTTTTCTACAGTATGGAAGGAAGTGTTATACCACTATTGAGCGAGAGGTAACCACTTGACCCATTGTGTTTTTTTATCAGATAAAAAACAACGAAGATATCCTTACAAACATTTTGACCATCAAATTGAGGATGATAAGATGAGCTATGAGTTAATTGAGTACCTAAACAAGAAAATAACTCCGTCCAAAAATTTCCAGTAAAAATGGGATCTCTGTCACTCACAATAACCTTTGGGTTTCCATGTAGCTTTTGAATTGTGTCCATAAATGTAGTAGCAACTGTATTGGCTTTAAATGGATGAGATAATGCACAAAAGTGTGCATGCCTGGTAAGTCTATCAACTACCACCATGATGACACTCTTTCCTTCGGACTTACGTAAACCTGTGATAAAATCCATTGAAATCTCCTCCCAACATTGACTTGGAATGGATAAAGGTTTTAGAATACCCGGGGTTTTAATTGTCTCAACTTTATTTTTCTAGCAAACCAAACATTCTGCCACAAAATTTTGAATATCATATTTAAGGCCATCCCAAAAAAATCTTTCTTCACCCTGTGGTAAGTTTTTAAAAATCCTGAGTGTCCTCCTAAAGGAGAAGTGTGCAATTCCAAAAGAATCTTTTGTTTTAGTTGGGAATTCTTACAAAGATATAAGCGATCTTTGTACCATAAGGAATCATTTTTCCAACTAAATGTATCAAATGTACTAGGATCTTGATGCAACTTTTGAATGAGTGTCCATACATCTTTTTCCTTCTTCCATTCATCTCTTGCTTCGGTTATCCAATCTGGTTGGATAATAGAAATGGCACAAAGCAATGCTTCCACCTCTTCATTCTTTCTTGAGAGTGCATCTGCAACAACATTAAGCTTTCCTTTTTTGTAAATTATTTCAAAGTCATAACCCAACATCTTTGTGATCCATTTTTGCTGCTCTTCTGAAGATAGTCTTTGTTCCAAAAAGTGTTTAAGACTATCATGATCAGTTTTTACCTTGAAGTGTCTTCCCATTAGGTAAGTTCGCCATTTCTTTAGTGCATGTAGTATTGCTAATATTTCCTTCTCATAAATAGGTTTCTGTAAATACTTTCCTTTGATTGGACGACTTTCAAAAGCAATGGGTCTTCCTTCCTGCATTAAAACTGCACCAATTCCATTTCCTGAGGCATCACATTCCACAATAAAGGTTTTTGTGAAGTCTGGTGTAGCTAAGACCGGTGCTAGGGACATTGCCTCTTTAAGACGTTCAAAGGCCTTAGTTGCTTCAGGAGTCCATGAAAATGCATATTTATTCAATAATTTTGTTAGAGGTGCTGCTATTCTCCCATAATTCTTAACAAACTTGCGATAATACCCTGTTAACCCGAGAAATCCTCGCAACTGCTTTATGGTTGTGGGGACTTTCCATTGCTTAATGGCTTTAATTTTGTTAGGGTCTACCTTAACACCCTCGTGAGATACAATATGACCCAGATATTCCACCTCTTGTACTCCAAAGAAACATTTGGATGTTTTTGCATATAATTGTTTTTCCTACAATAGTTTGAGCACCCTGTCAACATGTTGAACATGATCCTTCCAAGACCTGTTGTAGATTAGTATATCATCAAAAAATACTAGCACAAATTTTCTAAGGAAGGGTTGAAAATGGAATTCATCAACCCTTGAAATGTAGAAGGTGCATTGGTAAGGCCAAAAGGCATGACCAAAAATTCATAATGACCCTCATGAGTTTGAAATGTTATTTTTGGAATATCTTCAGTCTTCATTCTAATTTGATGATATCCTGAACGAAGATCCAACTTGGTAAAATAAATTGCTCCATGTAATTCATCCAATAATTCATCAATCACAGGAATGGGAAATTTATCTTTAATGGTGAGTTTATTGAGCTCCCTATAATCCGGACACATGCACCATGATCCATCCTTCTTGTGCACCAATACTACTGGAGCAGAGAGAACTTTGACTAGGTTGAATAATACCAACCTCTAACATTTTTGCAATCATACGTTCAATTTCACTCTTTTGCACATAAGGATATCTATAAGGCCTAATTTTTGGAGGAACACTTCCTGGAATCAAATGAATAGCACGATCATGATCACGAATAGGTGGGAGTCCTTTAGGAGTTTCAAACACCTTGGAATGATTGTCCAAGACTTTTTGGAGATCCGCAGAAATAGATGATTGTGATGTTGGAACTTCTAGTGAGCATAATTGTGCAATTACGCCTTGTTGTTCTTTCTTCAGAAGCTTTGTCATGACATTAGAGCTTATTATCTTTCCCATCTTCCCTGCAATACCCCATAATTCGACTTCCTTTCCTTTTGAAAAAATTCAAGAAAAGTTCTTGAAAATTAAAAGCTACTGTCCCCAAATATTGTAACCATTGTACTCCTAGTACAACATTAGCACCTCCCATAGGAATGGAAAGCATTGGAATATTCAATGCATATTCCCCAATGGTTAGCCTGATATTATGGCATTTTCTAGAGCAATTTATAGTTCATCCATTTGCAACCATCACTTGACATTCTGGTGTTGGGTATAGGAAACCATTCAATTACTTGGCTATCGTACAATGAATAAAATTATGGGTACTACCCGAATCAATCAACACTATTACCTTTTTCTTCTTGATATGTCCTTCTATCTTGAGAGTTTGAGGAGTGGTAATTCCTTCCAATGCATTACACGATATGCTCAGACTCATTTATTTTTCTTCTAGGGCTGGTTCCTGGTGCATATCCTCTTCTTTTGAATATTCTTGTTCATTTTATTCTTCCTCTTCACAATCTATTAAAATAATTTCTTATCAGCACACTTATGACCTTTAGTGTATTTTCTATGACAACTATATCAAAGCCCTTTTTCTCTTTTTTCTTCCAATTGTTGTGGTGTCAACCTTGTAGGTTGTGGAAGTCTAGGAGTAGCAACACTTCCATCTTTATATATGTGAGTGGTAGGCTTCCTTGTCGCCATAATTTTACATTCAATTTTTCTTGCCAACCTGAAAGCCTTTTCCAATGAGTCAGGTTCCCAAACGTGAACTTCATGTTGGATGTTATCCTTTAAAGTCCCTATGAAGACATCAATTATGTGTTCCTCTAGAATATCAGTTACCCTTATATTCATTTTTTGGAAGTCCTCAATGTGTTCCACCACTGAACCCTTTTGTTTGAGATTTATCAATTGGCTAAAGAAGGTGTTGTTTTTTGTATCCTCACAATGTGCTATCATTTCCTCCATAAAAATTGACCAAGTGACAATTTTTTTATGGGAGCAAAGCCATCGATACCATAAAAATGTATTTTGTTCTAAATGTAAAGTTTCAATGCGTACCTTTTGTGTGTATTTCACATTATTGAGATCAAAATGTTGCTCCATCTGTAGTATCCATGTTACGGGATCATTGCCATCAAACTTCCTCATATCCATCTTTGGAATATGTTGGTTCTTCCATCCAACATTAGAGTTTATGATATCATGATTAACATTTATTTTGTTCTCATCATGAGTTTCCTCTACTATTTTTTCGCTATTAGGAAACATTTCTTGTATCAACTTTTCCAAACTTTCGATGTCTACTTTTAGATCATTCTTCATGTTTTCCATGTTGTCTTTCATTTTTTCATCGATCTTAGCTTCCATGTCATCCATATTAGCTTCCACTTCTTTCTTCAAACCATCCATTTTAGTTTCCATGCCTTTCTTCAAAAATTCCCTTTCATTTTTTGTTGCTCTTTGCGATAGCAAAATTTGGTGCACTTGCTCTTGTAATTTTGATATCTCATGTTGTGTTTCTTCACCTTCATGAGTCATAGTAGAGCCTTATGAAGGCTTAATGGGTGTTGAATTCTTTTTAGGGGGAATTTTAGAACCCAATATTGATATCTATTCTTCAATATGCCCTTGTAATAAATTCAAACTATTTTTTTTTGAACGAGACTTATGTAATTTGAAAAAAATACACACATTTTTCTTGCTTTTGAGGAGCTCGATATTTAAACTAAATTATCTATGTGATTCTAGATCTTAAAAATCTGAAATTTGGCCCTAACGTAGCCCTCTAAATCTTCTTTCGAATGCCACGGGTCTGACCTTATTTGGATTCTTCAAGAAAAAATTATGCCCAATATCCCACGATGACCGAATTATGGACTGGTTTAGTAGAGCGAACTTGTACGACTTGCCACGTGACATTGTTTCCTCCTTTGGCTCTGAAATTGATATGCAGAAACTATAGTCTATGTACTTGCAGCCGCTTTTTACAGAATTCCAATCCGACGCCTAGAGAGAGGGTTATGATGTTTTTCCCACGGTCACCTCTTTGAGATGAATTTCGAGAGCCTAAAACAATCCTACCTTCCACAGATCATATCTAAAAAAATATTGTGAACCAAGATCTGAAATTTTTACAGGAGGTTCTTCAAGATTTTGGCTTCGCTCTGTCAAAATTTCAGCTTCTGAACCCTCATAGAAAAAAATTTATAGCGAACATTTTGTGATTGCCTATTTAGGTTAAATTCAAGAGCCTGCCAAATTCCCTAACTTCCATAGATAATATCTCCAAAAATATTGTGAACCAAGCTCTGAAATTTTGCGACAATGTTCCTTAGGATTTTGGCTTCACACTATAAAAATTGCAGATTCTGAACCTTCGTATAAAAAAAATTATAGATAAAATTCCACGATGACCTGTTTGGAGCAGCGAAACCCTAGAATCTAAAGCTCTGATACCAAATGTTATGAAACCAGCTCCAAAAATAGAAGAAAATAGAGATCAACGCCTTAGAAATATCCACTTCGAGGGGGAAACCTCCAATAAATTACATAAATGAACAATTCTTAGATGATACAAATGACCAAAACCTCCTATATATAGGAGTCCATGGGCCCACAATATAATCCTAGCCGACCTAACAATAACAATGTAAGGGCACAATAATAAAAATATTGGGGTTATAGGGGTACAACAATAACAATAAGGGGGCTACACTAATATAAATAAGGGACTAAACTAGTAATATAGAGACCTAACAATGTTACTATACAACTTGAAAGCAAAGTTTGACTTGTCGAATGCATGTTTCTTGGAAATTTTGAGGTAATTGACCATCAAGTCCTCCCTTATATTTTGAGAAATATAATCACACAATTAACATTACAAATGGTAAATTTTATGAACGTTAATAATTATATCGACATTAATGTACATTTAATATTGTCCATGACCAACTACAGCTTATTCAAAGATAAGGTTCTTCCAAGTGATAATGTCTTGCCCTGTAGCTCCGAAGAGGAAAAGAAATTGTTGAAAATGTTGGGTGTTGAGTACATATCATATCATGCATGTCCAAATGATTGTATTCTAGATAGAGGAGAATATGCAGACAAAGAGATATGTCTAAAATGTGGGCATGACAGGTGTGATAAATAAAAAAGAAGAGTAAATCACGTGGTCCTCCTTTTAAGATATTGAGGCACATGCCTATAATCCCAAGGATTCAAAGGCTCTTTCATTGCAAAGAATTAGCTATGTTGTAAGGATGGCATGCCTCACACAGAAATGAGTTGGGAGTTATGCGAATCCCAACAGATTCAATAGCCATGAAGCATATAGACGATACATGGCCCGAAAAAATCAAGGATTAAGTACGAAGCATACGACTTAGCATAGCCATGGATGGTGTCAACCCATATTCCCTCCAGAACACCAACTATTTAGTTTGGCCTATAGTAGTGATCAATAATAATATCCCCCCATGGTTTTCTGTGAAGAATGAGCATCTTATGTTGGCTCTAATTGTCCCTGGTAAAAGACAAGTGAAGAATATGGGTGTATACTTACAATCATTGGTAGATGAATTGAAGGAAAGATGGGATGGGATAAATGTATACGATGTATCAAGACCCATCACAGCAGAGAGGAGGTTTACGTTGTATGGCATATGTGCTTACATGACACATGATTATCCAGGCTTAGGAGTTTTCTCTGGTAAATTACATGTTTATTTATTTGTTTATATACGTAAAAATATTCTTTCGAATATTAGTTATTTAATTCGTTGTAATTGTTCTGATCTTCATGATATTCTTTAACGTGCCATGCATATTGTATACAATAATTTCGTAGGTCTTGTAACAAAAGGATATTTTGGATGTAAATGTTGTGGACCTTCTCTGAAATCTAGATGGTCCAATGACCTACAAAAGCTAGTGTATGACTGCTCTAGGGTATTCCTCTCAGAAGAACACCCTTACAGAAGAGCAGCATCCGCTTTCAATGGTAAAAAAGAGAGAACCCAAAGGCCTCCAATAATGACACCAGCTGAATGGCTTATAGCATATGAGAGAGAGAAAGAGAAGGAGTTAATATAAATGTTCAATTCAAATGGGGAGCCTATGTTTGATGATCCAGAATTCTTCGACACCTATTTTGAGAAATTTCCCATTGGGATGAAAAGGAAATCTATCTTTTATAACCTCCCATATTGGGAGCATCTTAAGGTTACCCACTTATTATACCCCATGCATATATTTAAAAATGTTTCATCTTCTTTATGGAAGCACATAAAATCGAAACAAAGTGACACATTAGCTGTTAGGAAAGACCTTATTACTTCAAAAACTAAAAGTAAACATTGGCCAAGACGATTAGAAAGTACAGGATCAGAGGCAGGCATTGGTCCCTCTAATTGGTATTTCAAAGAAGGTGATGTCCTATGGATTTTAAAAAAAGGATGGTATTTCTTTGGCAAAGGAAGTTATAATGGGTGTGAGGGTGCCATCTTCATATGGGTCTTCACTACGGTGCTACTTCACCATGGATGACCATTTGTCAGGGTTGAAATCCCATGACCATTTGAACCTTCTAAGAGTACATATAATGTCAAAACCATGATTTTATTATTTGTTATATTAATAAATTTTATCCCATGCAGGGATCATAAAACATAACTAATTTTGTATATTATTTCATGTGTTTATAACTTTGCAGTGTCATTATCTTTTGTTCGTGCGTGGGTGTGTGAAACATGAATTCCCCCAAGACCTAGGACGTGCCATATCTAAATTATCTACATTTGTACGTTGGATCACGTCAAAGGAGGTTCATATGTCTAGTATCTATGGTTGCGTCAAGAGATAGTTGAGATTGTTTGTATGTTTGAGAAGGAACTGCTGACGAGTTTCATGGACTTGCAAGTTCGTCTTCTAATCCACCTAGTAGATGAGGTTGAATTAGTTGGGGTGGTTTCTTGTCATTGGATGTTCTTCTTAGAGAGGTACATGAAAAAATAGAAAGGTTTTTTTCGATCAAGGGAAAAACCCGAGGGGTCTATGGAAGAGGGTTACATATCGTATGAGTCTTTCTATTATGCCAGTGAGTACATCAAGCAGAGTGACAACAAACTAGGTGCGGTGGTTTGGGACGATGAAAGGGATGAAGACAAAAGAGAAGGGGAGCTGCTCCAAACAAATGGAAAAAGGTGCTTGATAAAGAGTAAGCAACTTATCATTTTTAAAATTTACACAAATTAAAAATTCATGTTTAATTTTGATATCATGTGTACTATATATTGGTTTGATTTCATCAACGAACGCAAAAATTGAAGCAATCAATAAATTTGTTCTTTACAATTCCGAAGTGACACAACCATGGGTCGCATTGTACGAACAAAAGAGGATGAAATGGGATAGTGATAGGAAAGAATTCAGATGGTTGAATGGTAGAAGTGTGCCTTATCCCAATCATTTAAAAGAAAATATGCCAATTATACGCCCCAACAGTTGGGTTGTTAACCAAGTGAGAGAGAAATATGGTGCAACCGGTCGTTACCTGCGTGTTGAAGAGGATGTGCTAAATGTAGGGATTGGGTACACCCACTCGGTAATGCACCTTTGAAATGTAACATCTATATTTCATATTTTAAAAGTTGGGTTATTATAAGACACATGACACTATGATTTTTTAACTTTTTTATAGGTGAATTTGTTCACATCTATATGGGCATATGGGCACCATTTTTACACAAAAAATGCCAATGATGGACACATGACACAAGACTGTAAAGTGGAAGTCGAGTTCGATCAATCTAGTCGAGCTATCCACTATGATCAAAACTAGTACGAGGGATGTTAGGTTATGTAGGAAAGATACAAGAGACGTTGAAGTGGATTTCTCTTCTTTCCAATGTGTTATTTTTAGGTGCAAGTGGTGGGACACCTTTGATCAGAATAATGTAAAGGAATATCGTGATAGTAGGCTGATAGGTATCAACTCTAGAAAGATGTGGGATGAAGCTAAAGAGCCCTATGTTTTCCCCAAACATTGCAACCAGGGGTTTATTTACCAAGATGTGTTGGATAGGGATTGGTGGTTCGTATTGAGACATGACCCTAGATCAAAACATATTTTGGAGAACAATAGTGTTATCATGCCAAGCGAGTTGGAAGATAATGAGGGTGAGCATGAGAACTGAGAGTGATATGGTATATGTGTTATTTCATCATTTATACTTTTTCAGATGGGTTTTTATAAAGAAGGTGACTTAATTACCTTATAACTAAGACTCTTTTTTTCGAAACATTATAATATGTATTTTGAATTAATTGGTTTGCATTGCGTTAATGTTAAAATCATTTCACTTGATAATTTGCAATTATGTTGATCTCGAAAACAATGACGCACTGTATAAAGTTCTTTTTTTTTATAATGTCAATTCCTAAAATAATACAACTACTTGATTGCTTTAAATGTGTGTGAATGATATCTTCAAAATGTATAATATTATTTTTTGTATGTAAGATAATAATAAAATAATGATAATTCTAAACATGAATTTATTTGCATTATTTTCTAAAATTTATTATGTTACAAAAATTCATATTATTCTAGATTTATTATTTTACAAATTTAAAATTATGGTAATTTAACAATATTTACGGTATACATTTTACTTACGGTAGTTATGGTTCAAATTTGACAATTAATTTACAATTTTACAAATTTACAATTTTAATAAAATTGAATGATGAAAATACATATAATTACAATTACAATTTTACAATTTCACAATACAATTATAATTACAGTTACAATTTTACAAATATTTTACATACAAATACAATTACAATTAAAATTACAATTACAATTTTACATACAATTAAAAATAAAATTTCAATTACAATCATGACATAATATTTAATAAATATCATGATTTAATATTAAAAATAAACATCACGATCATGATAACCATACAAACATCATATTCGACTAAAATAAACATTCAAATTCGCTAACATCATCTAATCATCGTGATCATGATCATCTAACAAAACACAAGCATTGTATAACATCATCACAACACAAACATCAAATATACATCTCATGTCAAATAACTACTATCATATACACATCTATTTGCAAGCACATTAAATGAACATATCTAACATGACCTAAAATATACACATCAGGATGAACACCAACATGTCATTTAAGTACATCAACATGAACATAAAAGACATGGACCTTATATATATAACTGTATAATGTCAAAAATATACAACTATAATATAACAGCATATAAATGTCAAATATCTGGTGGTACATCAATACTAATACTAGTCGAGGCATGCGCAGTCGATGGTGCAACCTCATTCTCAGATAGATGGTGTGCCTGCTCTGGAGGTTCATGTTGATCAGTCGATGGTGGAGTCTGCTACATGGACCTTATATATATAACTGTGTAATGTCAAAAATATACAACTCTAATATAACAGCATATAAATGTCAAATATCTGGTGGTACATCAATACTAAAAATAGTCAAGGCCTGCACAGTTGATGGTGTAGCATCATGCTCAGATAGATGGCATGCCTGCTCTGGAGGTGCTTGTTGATTAGTCGATGGTGGAGTCTGCTCAAGAACTACCTGCTGATGACTCGTCGATGGAGCAGCCTATTTAGTGGATGGTGCGGCTTGCTCAAATGGACCTGCCTCCTCAGATGGAACTACCTGCTCAGGACTAGGTGTCCGCTGAGATGGTGTAGATTACTCAAACGATGCCTGCTGATTAGGACTAGATGTTGGCTGCTCATCATGATCTCCACCATGAGGTGGAGGAGGAGGTGGAGTACTAGATTGATGATCACTCCCCTCATGATCATGATCATCACATGAGGCGATGCTCTGTCATGCATCTCCACGACGCCTACCCCTCCTAGCCCATGACAGTGCTCCAAAAGCTCGAACGATATGACGCATGAGTGTCAAAATATCATGGGGCATGCCTCTCCAGAGATGTGTGAGCCTACGATCAGCCTGGATCTCTCTGATCATAGCCGGGTGAACTCCCTCATCAACTAGGAGTCGACAGAGTTGATGATCATGATCATCAAATGAGGCGCTGCTCGGTCGTGCATCTCCACGATGCCTACCCCTCCCAACCCACACCAGTGCTCTGGAAGCTCAAACGATATGACGCATGAAGGTCAACATATCATGGGGCATGCCTCTCCAGAGATGTGTGAAACTACAATCAGCCTGGATCTCTCTGATCATAGCCGGGCGAACTCCCTCATCAACTAGGAGTCGACAGAGTTGGTCGATAGAGTTGGTCGCCCAACTCCATCCTAAATCGGGTGTTCGGCCTATGCCTCACCCCTGCGTGTATCTGCACTAGATCAGGATTAGGTTTGTCACCCTGATCCTCTGCCTCTGCCATCTCCTTGTCAATATCTACACCTGGATCATTCGATGGGGCTGTAATCTCATCCACAAAAAATGTCCCAATATCTACAAAATATATAGTACACAACAATAATTAGACATTTTCATTAAATTATTTAATAAAACAAGTTAAGAAACATGTTAGAATAAATTTGATAATTCTAATTAATTAATTAAGACAATAAAATGAAACAATGTTAATTTAAAGAAAACACTAATATTACCTCTCGCATCCAGCAACGCATCCTCTGTGAAGAGGATGTTGTTACACCCTCACCAATCCAAACTGGCACACGGACATGGTACCAGAACGAAGGAGTGATCATCAACACTAGATAGCAACTCCAGTGCATCAGGAGAAGTCTAGGCAAGAAATTCAGACTGGCCCCTCTTGGGCATCATCTGGCCCCACTTTTGCATCCATACATGTAGCATCAGAAAATGAGGTTGTCGAACAAAAATAGGCCTCGTCTCTAGAAACCTCTCAAAAAATAAACAAAATAAATCTGAAGAAAAAGGGAAAGTCAACCTCCCACATGCTTGAGAACGACATCTATCTAATGTTGTACAAAAATGCTGCAAAAAAATGACAAACCATCTTACAATCTGTGGCACCTGGAATAAAGAATCAACATAAAATAAAATTGGGCAACTAATGTGTTTCTCGTCCCTGGTATAGTGTGAAATGGTTGCCTACAGTAGTGAGAGGCACCTCACCTCCTTTGCACCAGAAGAAGCAATATGTAACTGACCATCGAACACCTGAAAATCTGCAGGAGAGTATATCATCCCTAATGTATCCTTGGGAGTACGCCAACTGACTCCCTGTTGCATAGCCAATGGGGACATCTAGGAAATGGGGAAAATCCCTCCCTCTCCTAGATAGGCTAGTAATAAAATATTTGTCCTCCTCAGTGGGAGCGAACCACTGGCCAGGACTAACCCGGAAAGCCTGTTAGTGGGTATCCCACCTGAAGGTCAGTTGTCCCAATAACCCACTATGGCCCTTCAGGGATGTAGCCTCCTAATAGAACTTGAGGCGTACCTCCCTTAGGAGCAACTAGGTAGTTGACGTAATAGGGTGAGGGTACATAAGACTATCCCTTTTTCGTGCCTCCCACACAGGAATCACGTTATACTCGTCCTCCATATGTTCTCGTTGTTCCCTTTGTTTTCTACATTGATGTCATTGAATGGTTCACATATTAAATACATTTTTTCTATTGAATGAGACATCTCTCGGTGCGCATGGAAATTGTTCATGCACCGCAAAAGATAAAAATTACTTTTCTGCGGTGCGTTGATGAAACTATCTGCCCATGGAAATTGTTTGTGCACCGCAAAATATAAAAAGTACTTTTTCTGTTGTGTATTGATGAAACTATCCGATTCTGCGGTGCATTGATGAAACTATCCGCCCCGGGGCGGATAGTTTCATCAACGCACCGCGCACCAATAATGCATGGTCAGGGCGGATAGTTTCATCAATGCACCGCGCACCAATAATGCATGGTCAATGGTGCGGTCCTATAAGCGAATGCACCCTTGACGATGTATTGTTGTTGGGTGGGCGGTGCACTAACCTAACTATCCACCCCGAGGCGGATATTTTGGTCAACGCACCACCCAACAACAGTACATGGTCAAGGGTTTGGTCCTGTAAATGACGACATCGTTGATTATGTAATGTTGTCAAGTGGGCGGTGCGCTGACCTAACTATCTTCCTCGAGGCAGATAGTTTGTTCAATGCACCACCCTCCCAACACTAGTACATAGTCAACAGTGTGGTCGTTTAAACAACCGCATCACCATGTTAGTTTTAAAATTAGTCATGATGCGTGTTTTTTCGGTACCACACTAGAACCCTATGCAGTTTCCATTAGCACTATTCATTGTGCTTCGTGTAAATTTACAAGTAGCACTGCCAATGGTGCGAGCCGAACGGCTCGAGCACACCACATAGAATAAAAAATAAAAAAATAAATAAAAAAGCCAGTGCACCCAAAAAAACAATAACATACTAGTACCGGTGCAGACGTTTTTATCGCACACCACTCTCGGTGCGCATGGAAATTTTTCACGCATCGCAGAAGTTAAAAATTACTTTTTCTGCAGGGTGTTGACGAATCTATCCGCCCTGAGTTCCAGTGCAGTACTGAAAAAACATGCACCATGAATAATTTTAAAACTAACATGGCAGTGCAGTCATTTAAATGACCGCACCGTTGACTATGTACTAGTGTCGGGAGGTCGATGTGTTGACCAAACTATCCACCCTGGGCCATATAGTTAGGTGAACGCACTGCCCAACAGTAGTACATGGTCAATGGTGTGGTCTTGTAAATGACCGCACTGTTGACTATGTAATGTTGTCATGGCGGTGGTGCACTGACCTAACTATCTGACCCAGGGCGGATAGGGGCAGATAGTTTGGTCAACACACCACCCGCCCGACACTAGCACATAGTCAACAGTACGGTCGTTTAAATGACCGCACTACCATGTTATTTTTAAAATTAGTCAGGATGCGTGTTTTTCGGTATCGCATCGAAACCGGGTGCAATTTCCATTAGCACTATTTGCAGTGCAGCTTGTAAATTTACAGGCAGCATCGCGAATGGTGTGAGTCAAACAGCTCAAGCGCACTGCATAGAATTTAAAAAAAAAAAAAAAACAACGGTTAATTTTAAGGTTTTTTAAACATCTAATCCGCTAAAAAGTTTAGTTATTAAGAAACAAGTAAAATACCTGTACATTTGCGTGTCGATCAGGCATATTTGCTGAGGAATTGAAGAAACCAAATATGCCCATCGTTTTCAAAAATTCGAACTCTACAAGGTGGGGAATGGACGATGGCAATGCGTGAAATGGGAGCACCGATGGCAGGTCGCCTCACACAAGACAAATTCACTTCGATGCTTAAGAGGTTTGGAGCACTGAAGAAATAAAAATGATGTTTTTACAACCGGTAATTTTTTTTATTTAACCCTCTTTCGGTGTGCGAGTTTTTGAGATGCACCGAGCAGTATTATCAATGACGCACCAGACGTCGTTACTGTGCGCTAGATTAACGCTACGCACCGGGTTTGTTTATACGTAGAGAATCGATGCATTATAGTACTTAGACCTCTAATACAAACAGATATCTGGGCTATTTTCATAAGGGGTTCCTAAAAACATTAGCTAGAGGGGTCTTTTCCTTGTAATGTGTTATGACTTGATGTAGGTAATTGTAAAATTATTGATTTTTTTTTATAATAGCAAGGATGTTGAATTCTAATCAGAATTTAGTGACATATTCAAGTGGTTTTTAGTTATTTAGTATTTTTTTTTATCTAAGTCCAATAAATCAGTTCTATTTCAAGAAAAGCACAATAATTATGCAGTGGTGATAAATGTAAAATTAATGGTGTATATTTTTCAATAGAAAAAATCTAATGATACTAAATACTAACAACGCAAACATTAATGATAGAAATAATGCACACACTCATATAATTCCCTATGGTAAATATTTGACATTTCAAAATTGATTTATTATATATTTATCTACCAACCAAATCTGTAATGATTTAAAACAATATAACTTTATGAAACTTGATTTTTCTATCTTCTAAAGTTTAACTCTGGTTTCAAATAAGTAAAGCACCTTCACATGAAAAAAAACTAGATAACCACAGAGTTTGTGATGCTAAAAATAAAGGAAACAATGCACTTCCTAGAATAAAAACTAAAACCAAGTATGTTGGTCTTCGAAAACAACTAGATAGAAAATAAACTACAAGGCCTATTTATTTGGAAGAAAATGCAAAAAATCAAACAAGGCAAAGCTGAAAATGACCAAAAGGGTAAACTACTAGTAATGTGAAATAAACCAAAGTAATAACAATTACGATCATGGATACAATAGGATAGATAACATATGAATTGAAATACAATTAAGAGACAATCAAGAGTTAATGATACCAAACCAGGATGATGATAGTTGTATCCCCACAACGCCACACTCATGCTTTAAGGTTTAAAATCTCCTTTGGCTTTGTCACTACTTAGCAGACCATACCTTTTACAACATTTTACCAGAGTTTTGTATCCCCCTAACATTGTATTTGTCACTATTCACTAAGCCTAATCAATCTGTAAAGAGAGAGCCCAAACATACAACCACACTCATGCTTTAAGGTTTAAAATCTCCTTTGGCTTTGTCACTACTTAGTGCACCATACCTTTTACAACATTTTACCAGAGTTTTGTATCCCCCTAACATTGTATTTGTCACTATTCACTAAGCCTAATCAATCTCTAGAGAGAGAGCCCAAATATACAGCCACACCCATGCTTTAAGGTTTAAAATCTCCTTTGGCTTTGTCACTACTTAGCACACCATACCTTTTACAACATTTTACCAGAGTTTTGTATCCCCCTAACATTGTATTTGTCACTATTCACTAAGCCTAATCAATCTCTAAAGAGAGAGCCCAAATATACAATAAAATTCAATGATAATTTCCCTTTAAAAGCTAACTAGCAAGATTTCTCTCACAACACCAACAACTTATTTTATACAACTATAACTACAAAACTCGAAATTTTTAGATAACTCAACTTGATATTAAGGAACACACAAATGAAAGAAATCAGTAATTCTCTACAAATATATTAAAAAAAACAAACAATTGTTTTAACTATACTGAATATTATTGAACCACTCTGCATAAAACTTTTAACAAAACTATATATATTCAAAATGACAAAACTAAAATATTTAACAAAACCACACACACACACACACATATATATAAAAACAAAACCTAATCCACCACATTTTGAAATTACATTTCTATCTCTAAATAAAATCATAAAATCATAAATATATAAATGAAACTTATAATATTTTTTCAAATAAGTTTGAGTCTGTTTTCACATTTCCCAAATAATCAAAATAAATTAGAAGTATTATAAAGCTTTTTCTCCTTGCATTAAACCAAAAGTTAAAAGAAAACTTCAAAACTAAAATGAAAGTTAATTAAATGCTTTAATAATTCATACTTACCATATTCTCATGCTAAATTAATAAATTTAGTGAATTATCTCTAATATATATACAAATAAAAAATAAAGTTTCATGTAGTTATATAAGAAATAGTTTTCACAACACTAATTTTTATAGTTTCCACTCCACTACGGATAAAATTTTACTTCAATTTATAATAAAAAAACTCATTTAAAATTTTTAAATATTGATATGACTAAATGTGCTTCTTTTTTCAATAGATTAACCCAAAAAAACATAACTAACTACAATATTAACACTAAACTAAACCCTACGAGTGATAAATATCTTCTCATCACATTTGAACCAACGTAACATTAATCCTAGCATTAGCTTTGCACTAAAGCCACATTTGAAACCTGTATCAATAAAAATAAACTAAGCCTCATTTTGTGTCATCAAATGGAGTTGTTGAATAACCTTTTTTAAAACATCGCTTTCAGGATTTGCCGGCTCAGTCAACACCAGTATTCTCTTCATATTTTCGGTGCCCCCTCCACCAGCAGCTTTGTATGAGCTGAATTACGTTTTTTAAAACATCGCTTTCAGGATTTGCCGCCTCAGCCAATTCCACTATTCTCTTTATATTCTCACATTCAGATGTCAACATGTGTTTCAATGATATCAACGTAAAGTGCTCTTAGTGTTGTCGGCAATGCTCCAATCTCCACGAGATCAGCACAACCGGAGAGATCGAGCCTGTGAAGGACTGGGCAAACACCACCGCACTGGCGGTTTCTTAACCCTTTTCTGCACTTGTCGGGCTACTTTGTCCACGAGCTCGCCTTCGTCACTGGTCATTAGCAAAAGAACAATCACAACATAAGTATTTCATAATTTGTTTATGAATACATCTAATTATTTAAAGATAAGGGGTAAGGATAATCCTTCGAGGAGTACGAGAACAGTAGGAGGCAAAGTTTTTGTGGAATCGCTCGGTGAGTTTTGTTGGTCTAGCCATGGATGGAAGAGATGACAAGGCCTATAATCTTTTGCACAGGAGATTGAACGTGCTTTTGAACAAGTTAGCAACAGCCACCGGAGGGATGATTATGGCAGTGTAGAGAAGGATTGAAATGGAAGAGCATTAGATGCAAATTAAGACACGATTGTTTTGCTGAATAAAAGTTGAAAAACTAGAAATGGAATGCAAGACAGGAATGATTTCGATGGAATGAAGGATGAAAATGAGCCTTAATACAAGGATGTAGATACAAAGTCTACTGAGGAGCCTAAGAGAAAGCGGATGAAGCTGGATTGGGGGCAGCACCATCTTAGTTAGGAGCTCTAATCCCTCTTGACTCTTGATAGTTGAGAGCTAATATATATATATAAACTCCTTACCAAGCATAAAAAGAAATTCCACATATCTTTCATTTTGAGAGACACACCAATTGTTGATTTTTGTAGCTTGGGAGGTACTTCAAGCCCTAGGGTTCAGGGTTTGGAGGGAAAAACACCACAAGGGTCACTTGTGGGCTTGGAACCCAAGTATGGGGTTTTGCACCCAATCGTGTTTGTGGAATTTTCGGGAGTAAATTTTTACATGTGATGGCATGAGATGATATAGGGTGGAAAGGAGAATCCAACGCTTCAAGAATCGTCGAATTCCGAGTTGTAAAAGTGGAGAAATGAATTTTTGAAGTTGACAAATAATTATTTGGTATTCAAGTCATGTGGTCTTGAAGTAATTTTTTCCAAAAGGCATGTCTCTTCATAATTCGTGGAGCCCTTGTACTGGATATAAATACAAGGTGAGGACAAGTCATTTTATCATCCAAATTTGTGCAACAAACTCAAGGAAAGGGTTTGTATTTCTTTGCCTAGCCGCAACAAGCCAAGAAGAGGACAACGAAGGAATTGAGAGGTTGTTTAAGGAGGTCGAGGAGTTGTTTAGAGGGTCGCAACCTAGATCTTAGAGGTCGAAAGAATTAGGGGAATTTTGAGGTCTAAAATGGGCCTCCTAAGGAAATAATAAAATAATAGTGGAAATAATAAAATAAGATTTGATTGCATCATCAAATTTTACAGGGAAAAAAGAAAAAAACTACTTTTTCAACTCGTATTTTCAACTTATCTCCCAATTTTTTTACTCAAATTTCGAGTGGGAGTACTCGTTGGATGAAAAATTTAATTCCTCATCCAAGGAGTACTCATGTTGCATGCTTTCGATGGATCCTACTACACAAAAAATGAGAAATACATGAAAAAACGTGATTGTAATCACGTTTTTTCATGTATTTCTCATTTTTTGTGTAGCAGGGTCCATCCAAAGTATGCAAGATGGGTACTGCTTGGATGAGGAATTAAATTTTGCATCAAACGAGTACTCCCGCTCGAAATTTTAGTAAAAACTTTGGGAGATAAGTTGAAAATACGAGTTGAAAAAGTAGTTTTATTATTTTATCATTTTTTAATCTTTGTACCCTTTTACTTAAAAAATGGTGAATCATCTCCCATGGTTGACATCATCATATTGAATATTATTGGTTCTTATAAAGTTTATTTTGGTTGTACATTTTTCGTAGGAGGCTCATTTTAGACCTCAAAATTCCCCTAATGGCAAAGGGGGTTGTTTTAGTGGTGCTTTGGTGGAGGAATGGCCCTTAGAAGGGTTGTCACAGTCAAGGGACAACTTGTTGTAGCAAGCCACAATGGAAAAGAAGAGGTCGAAGAGTTGAAAGGGGTTGGAACAACCCAACATTGTAACCAAGACTTTACTCCCCTCTTAGAAAGGAGGCCACAATTATGGAGGGTTATTTTGGCCAGATTAGAGGACTTTTACGGACTATTGTTAGAGTGCCCTAAACAATCCTACAATGCAGAAACCTAAGTGCCCTAAAACAGGGAGTTGGTGCATGCTTATTGGAGCAGCGTTTGATGTTTTTTGGGTCAAGGAAGTGACCGGATTTGGATCAGATTTGGAGCAGTCTATGGGAGCCAATTTGGAGGCTTATTTGAGTGACCATAAGCCTTCATTAATGCAGATTCCTCAGTGTAGTATTGGGTGCCGTTTTTTCGGTGGAGAGTTGTGTGTTAGTCACCCAAAAGTAGCCCTAGACGAGCTACCTTGACGTGACAAAGAGGAGCTGAAGGTTGGGTGAAGTTGGTGTCGAAGTGAAACACCTTGACGGACAAAGGTGGGTGCTAGTTTGGCAGTTTGGAGTTCGGGACTTAGGCCTGCCCAGAGAGTAGATTGGATTAGCATGTGTACACTCTAAAGACGTGACTTGCAGCAGTCTGAGGTGGCAATGCTTCTGGAGTCTCGATGTCTAGTCGCATTGATGGAATAAGGCACTACTAGTGACCAATATGGAAGCGAAGGACCGACAAGACAAGATACAACATCAAGTTTGTCATTGCATCTTGTATACCATAGATTGTTGTATTATTCATATTTTGGTTTAATATAACGAATATTAGTAATTGTACATTATTGTACAATTTTGTTAAAATTGTGCATATTTGTGCATATGTGATTTATTGCTTTATATTTCCGCTTTGCAAAGTATTTCATGGTTGAGATTCTTGGTTTGGTAGCATCAGTGATTTTAAGACTCTAACCTAGACCCAAGGTCATGGAAATTCAACATGGTATCAAAGTCTGTCTGAGCTACTTTGAAAGTCAGTGAATCAGAGTTGTGCGCAACGAAGTACAATGTGAGAGGGAGTTGGTCACATTGTAAGTGAAGGGCTCACTACAATGTCAAAGTTGCACGAAAGTCTCTGGTATGATGAAAGTTTGGAAGGGTTGTCCAACTATACTCCTTGGAAGGAAAGGATCAAGTTGGTATTGCAGGTCAACAGGATCTGGGATTCTGCCGAGAAAGAGATCAAGAAGCCAACCGACCCTAAGGAGTTGGATATATGGGAAAATTTGGATAAGAAGGTGAGGTTTATCATCCTTAATGGTGTGAAGGATTCCTTAACACCTCATTTGTCTAGGAAGAATAATGCACATGAGATGTGGTTGACTCTTCAGAATTTGTTTAAGAATAAGAACGAGAACCAGGTACTCATATTGGAGGATAAGTTGTAGTCCACCAAGATGATAAAGTGAAAAGGAGTGACTTCGTATCTAACGAGGTTGTCTCAAGTCATATATGATCTTGTTGTCGTCGGTGTCAAAATTTCAGATGGAGATCATATGGAACTATGGGAAGGATTACCTTGAAAGGGTTCACCGAGGAATGGAATGTCTTCATCAAAGGAATCATTGCTAGGGAGATATTTCCAAACTAGAATAGACTATGGGACGACTTCATTCAGGAAGAGTTACGAGATGAGGACCTTCATCCATTGAGGAAGGTAGATGAGGACATGGGAATTGCAGCATGAATGAAGGGTAAGTCGAAGAAGGACTTGAGTAGAGTCGAGTGTTTCAAATGTGGCAAGATGGGTCATCTTTCGTCGAGATGTCTGATGAAGAAGGGATATGATGAGAAGAGGAAAGGAAATAAGGTCGTCAGTGTTGTCGCAATAACTGAGATATATGATCTCTCCAGGAGATTAGAAGAGGAGGAATTTGCTATGATTTCTCATTTCTTGCATGGTACTATCAAGGAGGATGGATGGTATGTGGAAAATGGTGTGCTGAAGCATATGACAGGGTCACAAGAGCTATTTGAGACTCTAACTGAATGGGACTCGAATTTTCACATGGTTTTGGGTGACAAGAGTAAGTTAGAGATCCAAGGATTGGGTATGGTGCCATTCAGGATGGAGACATGACGTATGATGAGGGTCAAGGATGTATTGTTTGTACTAGGACTCAGATATAGCGTGATTTCCATCTCGATGATGGAGAGGAAGGGGTTTGAGGTTTTATTCCAAGATGGGAAGACAAGACTCAGGCCTAGAGGCTCTAAGTCTAATGGGATGGTACTTAGAGTTATAGATCATGATCTTTACAGGTTGACGAACAAGCATGTTGATCATGGAAAGAAGCAAGTGGAGCAGGTGCAGGTTCCAAGAAGCAAGAGTAGGTGCAGGTGCAGGCTTCAGAGGAGAAGGTACAGGTTCCCGAGAAGAAGGTACACTTTCCAGATAAGAAAGACCAGGTTCTAGAGACTCAGAGGGAGTCGAGTTTGAGAGGGAGCTTGCAGGTTTAGAGGGAGAATTTGCAGCCCAAGAAGAGCGCGTGGTTAGTGTGAAGCAAGGGTGCTTCCAAATATACCTAGAAGGAATCATGGAGGGACTGCAAAGTGATACAGGAAAAGAAGAAGAAGTAGGGTGCTTCCATCAATGACAACGGCACTTCTGAGAAGGGAGTAGTTCATGGTACATGGATTGTTGCGATTGTGAGCGTTGGGAGTTGGGAAAGTGTTGTCAGCTTTGATGATGATGATGAGTTATCTCCTCGTCTTGGAGGTACCTCCCTCGTTAAGAGGTAGTGTTTATTTTTGTAGCTTGGGAGGTACTCCAAGCCCTATGGTTCAGGGTTTGGAGGGAAAAGCGCCACATGTGTCACTTGTGGGCTTGGAACCCAAGTATGGGGTTTTGCACCCAATCATGTTTAGGGCATTTCTGGGAGCACATTTCTACATGTGATTGCATGAGACGATAGAGGGTGGAAAGGAGAATCCAACGCTTCTAGAATCATCAAATTCCAATTTGTAGAAGTGGAGAAATGAATTTTTGAAGTTGACAAATAATTATTTGGTATACAAGTCATGTAGGCTTGAAGTAATTTTGTCCAAAAGTCATGTCTCTTTATAATTCATGGAGCCCTTATATTGGATATAAATATAAGGTGAGGACAAGTCATTTTATCATCCAAGGTTGTGGAACAAACTCAAGGAAAGGGTTCTTATTTCTCTGCCTAGCGACATCAAGTCAAGAAGAGGACAACGAAGGAATTGGGAGGTTGATTCAAGAGGCCAAGGAGCTGTTTAGAGGGCCGTAGCCCAGAGCTTGGAGGCAGAGAGGCAAGGGCATTGTTTTAAGGGTGTTTGGGTGGAGGAATAACCCTTAGAAGGGCTGCTGCAGTCAAGGGACAACTTGTTGTAGCAAGCTGTAGTGGGCACCGCACTGCTTTATTAGTTCTTTCATATTTATTTTTGAGTTCTCTTTAATGTAATTCTTTAAAAAGTTTCAGATTTAACTTTTTGATCTAATTTCTCTGGAATTGGGCAGGAATTGATCACAGGGGCTTCACTCAATAAACCTCTAACATATCACGTGTGATCATAAAATATCAAATAATACCCTTAATTTGAGTACATATTGGAAAATACCCCTAAAAATCACATTATTTAACCCCCTACCAATAAAAACCCAATACATTTTCCCAATTTAAAAATCCCCTAATTTCACTATATATTGTAGGTATACATTTTTTTGCTAACATTTTTTATAGCCCTTTATATTTTTTCATTAACTTTGAGCTCCATTTTTTATACCTTCCAATATAAAAACCGTTTATCCCCTATATATCCCCCGATATATTATGTCAATTTTTCCTCATTATATATCCCCTAATATGAACCCACGTGCTATGGTATTTCTCCTGCAGTGAAGCCCCTATGGAATTGATTTAAATCACAAGTTTGATGGGTAAACTTTGCACAATCGAAGTGCCCAAGGGATTTTTTAGGGTGTTAAATCCATATATGCAGTAAAAAAAACTAGTTTAAAAAACACAAATCAAGATCTCACCTCAAAAAAATTTAGGGTGTTAAATCCATATATGCAGTAAAAAAAACCCAATTTAAAAAACACAAATCAAGATCTCACCTCAAAATTTTTTAGGGTGTTAAATCCATATATGCAGTAAAAAAAACCCAATTTAAAAAACACAAATCAAGATCTCACCTCAAAATTTTTTGCCAGATTCCGACCAGAAAATCCACCAAAAACTCCAAAAAATTACATTAAATACAACTCAATTTATTTTAACCAAAAAAATAAAAATAAAACATTTTCCCTTTTAAAAAGTAGACTACTTTAACACCATAGTACATTAAATCCCATTTTAAAGTTTAATTTATGAATAAATCAAAAGAATTTAAAATAGTTGAATTAACTAAGTTTAATTTATGAATAAATCAAAAGAATTTAAAATAAGCAGAAATCTTTCGGTAAAAATCACATTATCATGAACAAAGTCGACGCGTTTTGAACCAACCAGTGTGGTTCATCAATGAATTAACTATTTGCATTTTTTCAAAAGGTTCAAATTAAGGGAAAAAAACAAGGTCGCATAGTAATAAGTGAACTTTGAACTTTGAAAAGTATGAATTAAGTACGAGTAATTTTTCTACTTGATAAAAATTTTCAAAGTTTTTCATAAAATATTAAGAATAATTTGAGTTTGTATTTTTTTAAGTTATAATTAAACTCTTTTAATTTTTGAAAATTGAAAAAATTATTTATATAAAAATTAATATTTTTTTTAAGTAATATAATTTGTAAATTCTTTTTAGATAAATTGATATGATATAATACATTCTTTTAAACTCTTGCCAAAAACATTTCCTTTCATAAATTAGTTTTAATTAACTAAAACATATTTGTATTATAATATATGAATACTAACCATAAATAAATAGAAATAATACAATTATAAATCTATCAAAAATGAATGGTACCGTGCTAGATTGATTCAGGCATGCTCGTTACTAACATTTTTATAGATTGATTATTTAGACGTGTGCAACATTGTTAATACACAGATTAGTTTTTCTTTATTACATTATATTTCAAAGATATGAATATTCGTTTGATATTAAATTTCAAGATGCGAATATTGGTTTGAAATTACTCTCATCTATTCTAGACTGGATTGGTGTTAATTTAATTTCTTATTTGATTGTAAGAGAAAAAATGAATCGACTAATTGTTGTTTTGTATGATGAAGTCTTTTTTTAATGCTCCCGTCCCTGGTTCTGAAGGATTCTGAACTCATTTTGTCAAATATAACCTATGGTTAAGTTATTCTTGGATTCCGAACTGAAGCTGCAAGGAAGATGCAAAGTGATCACCGTCACATTAGGATTTAGTAAAATAAGTTTCCTTGCAAACTGATCATCGTCACATTACGATTTAATAAAATAAGTTTTTTTATTTTAAGTGGTAGGTAATGTAGTCGTTGGACAACTTTTAATTTTCCACACGGTGGATAGAGAAATAATTTGATTTGTTCAGAACTTTCCACATAGTACTTGGTCTTTCATTTATGAGGTTGCAGTGGAAGACTGTTTGGTTCATATGAAGTGATGAGTTTCTCCATTGGTGGCAAGTGGCAGAGAATCTGGACGGGACGCGTCAATCTGTAATTG
Source organism: Pinus albicaulis (assembly GCA_034641835.2). NCBI lineage: Eukaryota > Viridiplantae > Streptophyta > Pinopsida > Pinales > Pinaceae > Pinus > Pinus albicaulis. The sequence goes on along the minus strand of CM076570.1, from coordinate 1,080,265,164 downwards.
TACATCATATTATCATTGCCGAATCCTTTTAACCAATCAAAATGCTGAGAAAACAAATTTAAAAAAAAAAAAAAAAAAAAATTCTCAAATGTTTAAATTAGAGAACATATTTTTTAATTTTTGGTCAATTTAAAACTAATTTGAAAGGCAACCCATTTCGAATGTGTGATGCCCTGTGTTGCATGGATAATAAGGAGATATAGTGATTGATGGACGAACTTTGTTTAGAGTTTTAATGAGGCAATAGAATAATTTTTTTTTAAATTAGGTTGTTGGAGTGTTTGGATTACATTTTTTATGGTGGAAATGGATTCAGTGCCATCAAACATTTTTAGGGCACCCAAAATACTCAAGTTTACGCACTTTAACCTAAATTTTCAAAAATCTTTGCCAAAATTTCTAGGTTATTCTATGGGGTTTTATTTAGAAAAATTGGGTTAAAGTCGTTAAACTTCAGTGTTTTGGGTGCCCTAATAGTTTTGATCGCGTTGAATCCATTTCTACCATCAAAAATATAATCCAAACACTCCAACTACCTGAATTTTTGAATTTTTTTTTTACTTGATTTTAACAAAACACTGTCTGTAGACAACTCTCTTAAAAACGAAAAAAATTTATTTAGAATTTTATTTTATATATAATGAAGAAATATTTTTTTCATTGATTTTAAAAAATTATAGTTGAATTAGTTTAGATAAGGAGATGATACTCATTGATTGATGTGACAATTTTTGTTTTATCTCACTTAAAAAACACAAAAAAAGATTTATTTAGAATTTTATTTTAATTTAATGAAGATAATATTTTTTCATTCCAAGATGATTTTAAAAAATTAGAGTTGAGTTAATTTACAAATTTTATTTTATATTTAATCAACATAAAAAAAATTATATTTTAAAAAATCATAGTTTGATTGGTTTATGTTTTGGTTGAGATTTGGGATATAGTTTTGTTTAGCTTATAACTTTTTTGTTATTTAAATTATATATTTAATTTAATTGTTTTTTAAATGTATGAATAAAATATTTTTAGTTGTATCTAGATTTTGAGTAAGATTAATTGAAAATATATATAAAAAAGAGAAAAGAGAAAATATAAAATTGTTAAATTATTGTGTTTTTCTATATAATTTGTAAAGTATCTATTTTAATAATAATGATTTTTTTTTAAATTAAATTTAAAAAAATTCTTTTGATTTTTTCATTTTAAATTGAATTAATAACTTTTTTTATAATATTTTAATTTCTCTCATTTTTTTCAAGCAAATAAGCTATCTATTTATTTTATAGAATGATATCCTTCTCTATTCTTCAATGATTCATAAAAAGAGAAAGAATAAGTGTTTATTGCTAAGCTAGTACCACCACTACCCTAATAGTATGGTATGTGTGTTTGCAAATTTGTTCATCAATATTTACATTCATAATAATTTAATTTTATTATAGTGAATGTGAAAATACAAATTACCTTCTTCATAGCAAATCTCATTGTACTTTTTTTTTCTTCTTCTAAATTTTCTAAATTATGACAAAGTGGAGGTAAATTTGTGCATCTCCTTGCTTTCCTCTTCTTATAGGCCTATTTATTTTGGAATGGGACTTCCACAATTTTAATTTAATTATCTCCAAAGTTGTTATGTTATTTTTTCCTTTTTAATTAAATTCATTAATTAAAAAAAAGGTCATATGAATGAGTGCCATATAAAATGGGTGTTGTCAAAACAGACATTTTCGCTAGAATTCAATGATTTTTTTTGCCAAATCTTTTGTTTTGTCATTTAAAATGGTTTTTTCACTCATGGATTCAACGCTCTCAAAAACTCCTGGGGCACTCGCGATGTTGAGAGTTTTCAACTCTAACTTGTTATTCAAGAAATTCCTACAGGATTTTAACCAAATTAGATCGAAAAATCTTCCAACACCTAGAGTTATGGTTTTTTTGGTTTTTAACCAAATTAGATCAAAGATTCGTAAATATGCTATATGACTTAATTGCATTTCTCAACCACTTGGCCACTAAAGATTACTTCCTAACCATATGTGCCACATGGCTCCACTTACAGAGTCCTATGTGGTTTCTGGTCAAGTCTCAATAAGGAATATAGAATGAATGTTTCAGATTTAGATGTTACATGGATGTTTCAGATTCACTATATCACTCTAACATCCTAGTAAACAAAATACTATAATCATAATAACAATACTTGTAGCAGCATCAGAGGGTTTTTTGGGGCCATATATTGTTAGTATGGACTGTGCTCATACTACAAAGCTATACAGAAGGAGAGTATGGATTCTGATCATATTTCAAAGATGTACATATTTGGCCCTTTCTTGGTCTGAGACGACTTCTTCTGTTTTTTCATCTTTCTCTTTGAAACATGTGTGACAACAATAGCACAAGAATTCTCTCCAAATCTTACAGGGGACATCAATTCCTCCTCTGCACATTCACTCTCATTCTCACCACCCATTTCTGCCCCCTCCTCTTCAGGGAAAATTTTAAGGATGGAAATTTATCTTAAAGTTTAGAAACCTTGGCGAATCTTACCAGTCACTAACATGCAAACTATAAAATGTTTAGCGATATGTTTGTAAAAATATTCAAATTTATAATGATTTTATATAGTCTCTACAAAACTTTGGCGATTTTTAAGGTAAAATAATTTTATGATATAAAATTTGAGCGAATCATTTTTAGCAAAAATGGAAATTTGTGAATATTATTTTTTGGAAAAAACATAGAAAATTAGCCCACTTTCGAATATTAGCCCTTAAAATTTTTTCTGTATTTCATTTTTGGTTACTTTTTATGAGAGTGGCATTTGTTGCACTTGGTTTAGTAATTTTAATATATCATGTTTCACGTCTTCCTCTTCATGCATCATAATGGAGCTTTCTGAGATTTTAATGGGTGTGGAATTAGTTTTGGGAGGCATTATAGAACCCAATACTGATATCAATGCTTCAATATGCCCTTGGAATCACTTCAAGCTTACTTTTTGAACAAAAGTTATGCAATTTAAAAAAAACACACACACATTTTTCTTGCTTTTGAGGAGCTCGATATTGAACCTGATGTATCTCTATGATTTCAGATCCCCAAGATTTGAACTTCGGTCCTATACTAACCCTCTAATTATTCTTTCCAATGCCAAAGATCAAACCTAATTTGGATTATTCAAGACAAAGTTATGTCCGATCTCCCACAATGACCTAATTATGGACTGGATTAGTAGAGTGAACTCGTACGATGTTCCATGTGTTACTTTTTCGACCTTAGGCTCTAAAATAGATACATAAGAAACTATAGTCCATGAAATTTCAGCCACTTTTACAAAATTCCAATATGGTTTCTCGAACAAAAGTTATGATGATTTTCCCTTGGTTACCTGTTTGAGATGAAATTCTGGAGCATGCAAAAAACCTAACTTCCACATATCATATCTTCGAAAATATTTCAAACCAAAGTCTGAAAATTTTACACGAAGTTCATCCAGATTTCAGCTCGACATGGTAAAATTTTTAGCTTCTGAAGCCTCGTATAAAAAAACGTTATAGATAAAATTACAAGATGACTTGTTTGAACAAGTGAAACCCTAGAATCTCAAGCTCTAATACCACATGTTATGAAACCAACTCACAAAATAGAAGAAAAGATAGATCAATGACTTATAAATCAACCTCTTTGAGGGGGAAACCTTCTTTACATTACATAAATGAACAATCATTGAATTGCACAAATGACAAAACCTACCTTCTATATATAGGAGTCTAAGGGTCATAATATAACAATTTGGGGACCACATGGGCACAATAATAACAATAATGGGGCTACACCTATGGGGCACAATGATAACAATAGAGGGACTACATGGGCACAAAAATAACAATAATGGGGCTACATTAATAACAATAAGGGGCTACACTATTATTATAGGGACCTAACATATGTGGTGGTTTGAAAATAATAGGTAATACTCCTACACACAGAAATTTCATGTTTAATTGTTGAGATTCAATAAATGTTGCAAGAGTTTAGTTATATCAGAGTAGATTATTTTCCAAGTGAGCTACCACATAAGATAAGTATTAGTCATCACATAAACCGAATACCAAGAGCAATACTTCTGAATAAATTTGCTTACCAAATGACACCCATGGAGAACAAGAGATACATAAACAAGTTCAAGGACCACTGGAAAAAGGGTTCATAAGGGAGAGCTTGAGTCCATGTGTTGTCCCCACAGTACTTCGTCCAAAGAAATATGGATAATGAAAGATGTCTACAGACTCCAAAGCAATCAACAATATCACAATCAGATACATATTTCCTTTGCCACAAATGGACGACATGATGGACTGCTTCAGTGGAGCATCCTACTTTTCAAAGGTCGATTTGAAGTGTGGTTACCGTTAGATCCAGATCAGAGAAGGGGACGAGTGGAAGAAAACTTTCAAGACCAATACCAGACTATATGAATGGATAGTCATGTCATTTGGATTGAAAAATGCACCAAGTACCTTCATGTGGTTGATGAACAAGGTCTTGAAGGAGTTCGTCGATAAGTTTGTTATTTATTATTTAGATGATATTTTGATTTTCAGACGAACAAAGGAATAAAACCTTAAGCATGTAAGGTATGTTCTATAAAGGTTGCAGTAAGATAAATAGTTGATCAATATTAAGAAATGTACTTTCTTGAGGTATGTGATCAGGAGTTCATAAATTTTTCTCAAAATTCAAAGTTACGGGATTGGATTGAAACCATGATGGTTGCATAGATCTCGTCTTCCTAATTCTGGCACCGTGAACGGTTAGAAAAACCGATGTCATATGAGGAAGATATTGCATTCTGATCGAAATGGAAAACAGGTTCAGAACCAGATCGACGAGCAATGTGGGATCCAAAGAAGAACCCGTTGAAGGTTTAACGGAAGGGCAACTAAATGAGCGAGCAGTGAGGACCATCAGATCAACAGTGCAATTTAAATCACAAATAGAGCGATTTCGCCCATTGGTGGATTTTATGTTTACGTTTAAGTCATCGCAAGCCATTTGTTATATCTTGCGATGCGATTAAGAGTGGCCATGTGTCGGCACAGTGCTCCAATGCATATCGCATATGATACAGGATAACGTTAAGGAGGAGAGGTAAATCCTTGAAATTTCGAAGTGCGATAAACCGTGGATATTGTGATGTTGCAATGCGACATCGTCATTGCAACTTCACATCGGTAAATTTATTATTTAGCATGGATGTTATTTGTTATATTCTGCGATATGAGATGTCGAAAAAGCTCTGAACTGTGATATGGTTTGGGGGCTGTATATTTCGATGAGTTAAGGATTTCCAACATAGATTTGGTTAAAAATTGTTGAAATTAAGATAAAACGGCCGTTGTTGAAATGCTTCCGTATGTATGTTGGCCATAACTCGTCAGCGGTCCATGAAAGATGTCAGCAAACGAAAGTCCACCATTTAACTGCAGTCAGGAGCGAAGGTTCTGCTAACCGTCAAGAGGGGGTGTGCATGTGGCCACCGCCCTAACCATAAAACATAATGCGCGGCTTAATAGGTGAAGCAGATAGGGACATGCCAAATTTGGTGGTCAGCCCTAATTTAACTCCAGTTAACTGTAGTTCTCTACATTTAGTGGAGTTTTCCTAGGAGATATTGGGCAAAAGTGTAGGAGTCTCAATTTTCGACCATTTAGAGGAATGAAGAGTTATTATTGACTAATTGGAGCATTCTGAAGCCATTGGTACAGAGAAAACAACCATTAGAGCACTGTAACTACATGTAATAGCAAAATTTTGAGCATAATGAAAGATGGACAAGCCATTGGGAGCTCGACCAACAGATGTAGCCCAGGAGGGGTGAACTGCTTCATCATGCATGTTGTGCAAACTTCATGTGGTGACTTATTTCTCTGTTTTACACTTTTGTTCATTGTTATTTAGACTTATTTTATGCTTCTAATTCACTAATGTTCATCTATAATTAATGAAAAAACTCCTTAATCCTTATGCAAACTAATGAACCAATTATGCACATGTTTTTAAAATTGAAAGACCCTTAGCACAGAAAAACTAATACAGTCATTTCAGACCAAATGGTATCAGAGCTAGAGTTTTTCTCTGGTGTTGTTTAGTGCAAAGAATTGTTTAACTATTTGAAAGTTTTATATTCTTATAAGGCTCAAGCTCAAAAGGGAAGAAGGAAAACTGGTGGAAGCAGGAGGGTCTCAAAAGGATCCAAAGCAAAGGAGAGCAAGATTGCCACAATCTCCACCACCTAGTTCACCTCCTAAAGAAGCAAAAGCTCCATTAAGCATTCCTCATGAGGAAGGATAAATTCATGAAGAATTTTACCCTAAGGAACTCTAAGAAAGAGTGTTTAGGAAAGCATTTCTTGACATGACTGAGATGGTTAGAATTACTTATCAAGAAAGGAATGAGAGACTGGATGGAGAAGGATCTAAACTCCAAAAGGTAGGACAAGGATCTTCAGGAGGTGATGAAGACAATTCAAAGAAGGGAAATGGAGGCAATGAAGAGCCACCATATTCACCCTCATCATCATCATCATCATCTTCTACCTCTTCTTCAGTACATCAGCCACACAAGACCAAGAGCACTGGTAAATCTCCTTTATTAAAACTTGATGTTAAGTTCGAATTTCCAATGTTTAATGGTGAAGTAAATGCAGACAAGCTAGATAATTGGATTTGACAATTGGAGGTTTATTTAAGAATACAGAACCTTCAAGATGATGATAAAAAAATTCATTTATCTTCTTTGAGAATGGAAGATGCAACACTTGTTTGGTAGGAAGCCAAGACACATGAGGAAATCAAGAAACATGGTAAGATTATTCTATCATGGTCAGATTTTATTACTGCTATTAAATGACAGTTTTATCCATTCTCTCATATGCAAAAAGCCATCATGAACTAGCAAAACTTTAGGCAATTAAAGGAAAAACATGTGCAAGAATACACCTAGGAATTTAGGAGAAGAGCTCTGTTATTAGGGGTGGATTTGCAGAGCCAAGACACTTTGCTAAAGTACATAGGAGGCTTATATAGCTACCTAAAACATAATATTCTCATGTTTAACCCCACCAGTCTAGATGAAGTTTGTGTTCAGGCCACACATCTAGAAGCTAGAGGGAACAACATTCATGAAGAGGGTAGGAAGAAACCTTTTAAGGGTAAAACCAAGGAGAAAACCCCAAAAGGTAAAAAAAAAAGAATGCATCTATTAAGAAAGAGGGAGAAAAAGTGACTTATAAAAATTGTACAAAATAAGGCCATGATGAAACTCATTGTTGGAAATAACATCCAGAATTGAGGCCAAAGAAACCCAATAACAAAGGGAAACCGAAAACTGTTGCTACAACTCAACATGACTTAGGGTTTGATTCAGGTGATGAGACTAAAATTACAGCCATGGGATTGAAGAACATGAAAGGAAAAGAAATTGAAACTAAACCCAGTACTAGTACATCAAACTGTCACATAAACACTCCAAATGAGGAAGAAATAATAGAATTGTTTCATGTGAGGGTCATATCCAAGCATACCAAGATTGACACACTGTTTGATAGTGGGTCACAAGAAAAATTTAATTATGAAGATTTGCTCAAAAAACTTAACCTTGAGACCATATCACATCCAAAACCATATCCATTGGGTTGGATTTGTAAGGATGAAAATCTACAGGTTACAAGGATATGTATATTGAGGTTTGCAATCACTACAAGTTTTGTTGACACAGATGAATTAGATGTGGTTTTGCTTGACATAACTGGTATTTTATTAGGGAGTCCTTACTTGTATGATAGGAAAGTGATCTTCTATCTCCATGAGAACAAGTATCATTTATTCAAAGATGCAAAGGAGTTCATTGTTAGAGCACACCACAAGAAGACAAATATTGCTTTGGTAAATGTTCGACAGGTAAAAAGTATGGTAATTCAAGTAAGAATTTTGTTCTTCTATGATTAAGCCCAAAGCTGATATTAATCATCAATATTTTGAGGGATGTGATCCTAAGTTGAAATCAGAATTGTATGATGTGGTTAATGGGCATCATGAGATGTTTCAAAAGCCAACAAGATTTCCTCCAAAAATGGAAATTCAACATGAGATTCAATTGCAGTAGGATTATCCTCTTCCAAATATTGGTATGTATCGCATGTCAATAATGGAGAATGTTGAAATAAAGAGGCAAATCAAAGAGATGTTGGATAAAGGTATCATAAGGCCAAGCACCTCTCCATGCGGTTCACCCATAGTCTTGATATCAAAGGGAAATGGGACTTGGTGCATGTGTGTAGATTTTCGAGCTTTGAGCAACATTACGGTAAAAAAATTGTTACCCACTCCCAAGAATAGATGATTTTCTTGATTAGATGAAAGAAGCAAATTTTTTCACTAAGTTAGATTTACAAAGTGGATATCATCAAGTAAGAATTGCAGAAAGTGATATATGGAAAACTACATTCAAAACCAAACAAGGACTCTTTGAGTGGCTAGTTATGCCTTTTGGTTTATGTAATGCACCGGAAATTTTTTTGCGGGTTATGGATAATTTTTTGCGAACATTCCTTGATGACTTTGTTATTGTGTACTTATATGACATTTTGATTTTCAGAAAAACAAGAGAAGATCTTGTCTTGCATGTAAATAGAGTGCTTGATATTTTGAAGAAAGAGAAATTGTTTCTTAAGATGTCAAAATGTGAGTTTGGAAAGATTTCTTTGGTCTATTTGGGACATATTGTAGGAGGAGGAGAATTGAGGATTGATCCTTCTAAAGTGGAGGCCATTGTGAATTGGCCCACGCCCAAAACAATTACCGAGGTAAGAAGTTTCTTAGGTGCGGCTCAATATTGGAGGAAATTCATTGCTAACTTTTCTTCCATCGCAGTTCCTATGCATGCAGTGAAAAGTGTAAAGAAAGGCTTCCAATGGGGAGGACAACAGAAATAAATTTAGAAGCTTTAAAAGACAAGACAAGTTCAGCTCCAGTCCTTGCACCACCAAATTTGAGACAACCATTCGAGATACAAATCGATGCTAGTGACTATGCTATGGGCGCAGTCCTTTTGCAGCATGGTAAGCCTATGGCCTTTCATTCAAAAAATTTTAATGGTGCTGTGAATAATTATCCTACATATGAAAAAGAACTATATGTGTTGGTACAAAGTGTCAAGAATTGGAAACACTACTTAATGGGTAAAGAGACTATTGTACACACCGATCACCAACCATTACAGCACTTGCAGTCGCAAAATTTTTTGCAGCAATCCAGACATTTCAGGTGGATGGGATTTATTCAACAATTTCACTTGGTTATAAGGTACAAACAAGTTATATTCAATAAAGTTGCATATATGCTTTCGAGACTGATCATTAGTGCTTCTACTTTACTAAAAAATTATTCTTTTGTACATGAGAGTTACATAGAACAATATGCACATGGCATTGATTTCAAAGATGTGTATGCTAGTTTGAGTGAATGGAATCATGTTGAAGAAAGAGATTATCACATGCATAAAAATTTGTTGTTTCATTTGGGAAAGCTATGTATCCCACAAGGAGAGAGGCTAAGTGTCATGAGAGAAGCTCATTCTTCTCTTATTGCTGGACACTTTTGAGTAAGAAAAACAATGGCACATCTACAGAGGTATTGTTATTGGCCTCGCATGATAGATGGTGTGTCACGTTTTATAAGAGGTTGTACTATTTGTGCAACAAGTAAGCCTAGTAATAGGAAGCTTGGATTGTACATGCCACTACCGGTACCATCAAGGCCATGGGAGAGCGTCTCCATGGAATTTGTTGGAGGTATACCTATGTCAAGAAAACAACATGATTATATTTTTGTAGTTGTGGTTAGATTCAGTAAAATCGGTATACTTATGCCATGTAAGAAGACCATTACTGCTAAACATACTGCTGAAATTTATTTTCAAAATGTTTGAGTTCATTTTGGATTTCCCACTTCTATTGTTAGTGACAGGGATTCCAGGTTCATTGGGAATTTTTGGTCAAATCTATGGAGAATGATGGACACAAAATTGAAAAAGAGTATTGCTTTTCATCCACAAAAGATGGAAAAACCGAAGTGGTGAACAGAACAGTTGTGCATCTATTGAGAGGATATTGCAGAAAACATACTAAGTTGTGGGATGAACAACTGCATTACATTCAGCACGCTTACAACCGGGCAAAGCACTCTTCAACACAAACCTCCCCTTTTGAAGCATGCTTTAGGTATTTGCAAAAATCGCCATTCGACTTCATCTATGGGAAGGATGTTGCAATTGATGGACATAGTGATATTGATAAGGCTCGAAAGTTCATTGAGAAAATTTAGATGATATGTCAACAAGTTCAAGAACATCTTGAGAAAATTCAAAGAAAATACAAAGAGAGGCATGACAAACACCAGGTTGATCACAAGTTTCAAGAGGGAGATGGGGTATGGTTTCACATTAGCAAAGAAAGGATGCAAGGGGAAGGTAAAAAACTCAAACCCATTCTCTATGGTCCTTTCAAGATCATAAAAAAAGTTGGTAATAATGCATTCCAACTTGATTTTCCTTCTTACATGCAAATGTATTCAGTTGTTGATGTTGAAAACTTAAGCTTGTATGAGCCTCCTTTGATCGATGATCAAGGAAGTGTTGTTTAGCTACCTTATATTGAATATTTCTCGCCAGAATTTCTAGATGAGCTCAAAGAAGATACAATTCTTGACAGGAGGACAAGAGCATCAAAGAGGGGAATTATTGACTTCCTTCGAGTTGGGCTCAAAGGCACTAAACCAAGTAAGGAAAAATGGATGGAGATTGGAAAGGTGAGGGAGATGTACCCTCATATACTGAATAGGTAATCAATTCTTTTGGGGTCCAAAAGCTTCCCAATGGGGAGAAATGATCAGGAGTTCATAAATTTTGCTCAAAATTCAAAGTTACAGGATTGGATTGGAACCAGTATGGTTGCGTAGATCTCTTCTTCCTGATTCTAGCGCAGTGAACGGTTCAAAAAATCGATGTCGTATGAGGAATATATTGCATTATGTTCGAAATGGAAAACATGTTCAGAATTAGATCGACTGGTAGTGTGGGATTCAAAGAAGAACCCATTGAAGGTTGAACAGAAGGGAGACTGAACAAGCGAGTAGTGAGGATCATCAGATCAATGGTGCATTTTAAATCCCAAATAGAGCGATTTCGCACATCGGCGGATTTTATGTTTACAGTTAATTCATCACAAGTCAGTTGTTATATCTTGCGATGCAATGAAGAGTGGCCACGTGTCGGCACAACACTCCACCGCATATCGCATATGATACAGGATAACGTTAAGGAGGAGAGTTAAATCCTTGAAACGTCGAAGTGCGATAAACCGTGGATGTTGCAATGCGACATCATCATTGCAACTTTGCATTGGTAATTTTATTATTTAGCACAGATGTTATTTGTTATATTTTGCCACATGTGATGTCGGAATAGCTCTAAACTGCGATATGGTTTGGGGGATGTATATTGTGATGAGTTAAGGATTACCGAAGGATATTTGGTTAAAAATTGCTGAAGTTAAGATAAAACGACCACTATTGAAATGCTTCCATATGTATGTGGGTCAAAACCCGCCAACGGTCCCCGAAAGACGTTAGCAAACCATAGTCCACCATTTAACTACAGTCAAGAGCAGAGGTTCCGCTAAACGTCAATATCACCAATGGTTGGGGGTGTGCATGTGGCCACTACCCTAACCATAACACTTAATGCATAACTTAATAGGTAGAGTGAATAGGGGCATGCCAAATTTGGTAGTCATCCCTAATTTAACATGGTGTTCTCCACATTTAGTGCAGTTTTCCTAGGAGATATTGGGCAAAAGTGTATGAGGCTCAATTTTCGATCATTTAGAGGAATGAAGAGTCATTCTTGACTAATTGGAGCATTCTTAATCCATTGGTGCAGATAAAATGACCATTAGAGCATTTTAACTACATGTAATAGAAAAATTTTGAGCATAATGAAATATGGACAAGCCATTGGGAATTGGACCAACAAATGTAGCGCAGGAGGGGTGAACTGCTTCATCATGCCTGCTGTGTAAAATTCATGTGGTGACTTATTTCTCTGTTTTACATTGTTTTTCAATGTCATTTAGACTTATTTTATGCTTCTAATTCACTAAATTTCATCTATAATCCATGGAAAAAATCCTTAATCTTTATGCAAACTAATGAACCAATTATGCATATGTTTTTAAAATGGAAAGACCCTTAGCACAAAAAAACTAATACAGTCATTTCATATCAGTATGAGTTGGTATATTTAGGCCTTTTCATTTCAAAGGATGGGTTGTATATGGATCCAGACAAAATAGAAGTGATTGTAAGTTGGCCTTCACCCAAGGATATTTTTGAAGTTAGGAGCTTTCATAGCTTATCTAGTTTCTATTGGAAGTTCATCAAGAATTTCAGAGGTATTTGTGCACCCATCATTGAAACAATCAAGAATGATATACAACCATTTTGTTTGATATTAGTAGTAGAGAAAAGTTTACAGCTCTTGAAGAGGAAGATCATTGAGAGCCCGGTGTTGAGGCTACCTCACTTCAATCATCCTTTCTAAGTCAAACATGATGCCAATGAAACAAGCATTGGAGTAGTATTGAGTCAAGAAGGTAGTCCTATTGCATATTTCAGTGAGAAATTGAATGACTCATGTTGGGCTTCCAAAATGTCATCATATTTCACCCTAATTTCTATCATTTTACCATATTTTGTAACTCTTTGCCATATTCTACAGCTCCATAACCCTACATTAATACCATTTTCATGATCATATGGGTTTATCTTTATTATTTTCCAATTCATTTATTTTAAGTATTTTAAAATAATTTATGATTAAATATTAGGAAATTAGCATGTTTTCATATATATCTAAAAGTGGGATGAGTTTTATGATGTTGTAGACCTATTTGAAGATTATAGAAGAGTCTTATTTGGCTACTCAACCACAAATTCGAATTTCAATTTTAACTCATGAAGATTTGTGGAATATTTGTAGAAGATTGGGATCATTGACTAAGCACATTCAATGGACAATAATCATGGATGTTTTGATATGTGTCTCCTAAAGATGTGTGAGAGGATTTGTATCTCATATTTTCAGGTAATTGGGTGTAACAACAAGAGATAATTGTGGATCTAGTAGAGATTTGTGGATATGCATTTATTGATTATTTATCTTAAGTTTTTGTATAAATATGAGTGCATCCTTCATTCAAAAGTGTTCCATCCAAGATATGATTAATGTAATTTGTAAAGTGAGGATAGAGAGGAAGAGAGTTTAATTATTGTAATATCTTTGGAACTTTCTCCTGCTTCACTTTATGGAATACATGTTGCTGCTTTGATCTCCAAGATTTGATAATCGTTCGGTGTGCTTGCTAAGGAGTGGAGGGCCCCCATCAAACGCAGCTTGCACACCTCTTTCCTTTGTTGTAAATATTTATGTTATTTCATTTATGCAAGTTTAGTTTAGTTTCTTTTATGTTATTTTGATTATATGTTTTTATGTGTATTTCATTCATGTTGTTTTGTTAAGATTGATTTGATTTCCTTATGTTTGGATTAGATTGGAACACTAGTAATCTCATAGACTACTAAATCGAATTACTTTTTCATTTCATAGCTTAGATTAGAATTGTTGGTTTTCATTGAGCTAGTCTTTGAGAGAGAAAGTGATTGAGAAAGAACATGCTTGAGAAAGAATGTGTGCACTTGCTTTTCATTTTATTTGCAATTAGTTTCAAGTTTCTTTCATTAGATTAATCTATTTTAAGAAATAATCACCTATTACATATAGTGCACATATACCTCATCAGTTCACGAACCCCGGGTTGAAAATTTAATGACAGGGATTTAACTTGCAATTAAATCTCCCAATGATTCAAAACATAAATACTCCTCTTATGACAAGGAATTATATGTATTGGTTCAAGCATTGAAGCATTGGAGACACTATTTGATGCCCATGGAGTTTGTTTTGTTCTCTGATAATTCTACATTACAATATATAATGCAACAACACAAGCTAAATCATAATCATGCCAAGTAGGTGGAATTCCTACAAAGTTTCACCTTTGTTCTGAAACACGTGAATGGAAAAGAGAAAAAGGTAACCGATGCTTTTAGCAAGAGGAATTTGATCATGCAGGAGTGCCATGTACATATTTTGGGCTTTGATTATTTGAAGGACTTGTATGAGGATGATGTTGATTTTCGAGAGGCCTTTGAAGCATGCAAGAACCCCGTGAGCAGAGATAGAAGCCCATGGATAGAGTTTATGTTGAAGCATGGTTAGTTGTTCAAGAAAATTCAATTATGGATCCCTCTATGTATCCCTCGTTGCTTGATGAGAGAGAATTTGATGCAAGAAAAGCATAATGGAAGATTGGAAGAGAATTTTGTTGTGGAAAGAACACTTATGAAGCTGAAACATTTTTATTTATGGCCAAATATGAGGAAAAATGTGAAAAAATATGTTAGAAGGTGTAGGGTGTGATAGCATGCGAAAGGGAGGAGTCAAAATGCTTGATCGTATACTCCTTTTCCCATTCCTAGCATACCATGCGACTCAGTGAGTATGGAAATTTTTTTGGGTTTACCAAGGACACAATGAGGTAAGGATTCTATAATTGTAGTTATAGACATATTTATGAAGATGGATCATTTTATATCGTGTTGCAAGACTAGTGATGCTACACATTTGACTCATTTTTTTCAATAACATTGTCTGATTACATGGATTTCCAAAGATCATAAACTCTAATAGGGACACCAGTTTCACAAGGCATTTTTGGAGGACCTTGTGGAAGAAGCTTGGAACAAAATTGAACTTCAACTTAGCCTATCATTCATAATATGATGGGAAAGCTGAAGTTGGGAAAAAGGGTTTTGAAAACATATTGAGGATCTTTGTGGGTGAGGATCCCAAGCAGTGGGATCATGTGTTAGCTCAAGTTGAGTTTACATATAATGATTATCCAAATAGGAGCATAGGGAAGAGTTTGGTTCATATCTTGTATGGAATGTATCCTAGAGGAATTTATGAACTGCGAGATTTGGGAAAACTTGAACATAGGAGTGCTCATGGGGAATATTTTGCAGCATCAATGAGTGACTTACATGAGGATATAAAACATAAGCTATAGGACAACAACTACAAGTACAAACAAAGAGAAGATTTAAGAAGAAGAGAGGTAGACTTTGAGGTAGGGAACATGGTCTTAGACCACCCAAGGAAGGAGAGATTTCCAAGAGTGGAATATAAAAAACTCAAAATGAAGAAAATATGGCCTTACAGAATACTCAGAAACTTTTCTGCAAATTCCTATGTATTGGAGTTACCTATGGGCATAGGTATCTCACCTATCTTTAATGTCGCTGATTTGTATCCCTATAAAGTTGGCGATGAAGGTGCCACTACAACAAATGGGAGCATTGGAGAAGCTAGTGAACAAATGTTAATGAATTAGATTCCTATGGCAGAGGGTTCGAAGGATGAAAGGATTTTTGACACCAGAGTTGCACGATACACCAGGGGAAAAAAGTATCTAAAGTTTTTGGTGAAGTGGAAGGACCGTTCGATGGAGGATTCTACATGGATGAGTGTTGAAGCTCTATAGAAGGTATGTTTCTCTGTAGAGGACCTTATGAGAAGGATCTCATGAGATTTTCCTTCCTGGGGAGTTTGATGTAGGAGAGTTAGACCGAGCTCGTGATGAAGAAATGGAGTAGAATTTGACAATGTAGTGGACTAGCCATATGTTGAGCTGGAAAATTGATTTTTTTTTTTTGTTAGCATTCTAAATGTTTAATGTAAATGAAAAATTAGGAGTAAGTCAAAGAGTCTAGGAATTAAGAGTATTTCCATTGTAATAATTAGCTCACCATGGTTGTCATTTCAACTTCCCTCATTTGGGAAAGAGAAGTAAACGAATCATTCGTTGAGGTTTGTGAATAAAAGATTCATCAAATGGAGAGAAGGGTAGCTCTTTTCCTGCCTCCAAGTTTATATGTTTGAAATTAATGAAAAGGAAGTTGTGTAGCAGCATATTTTTTCATCAATATTCGTTTTATGTTCTTTGGGTTCCACTCGAACTGTGTGTGTACATTTTATTTACATTCCATAATGTGTTGTGACCATTTCTATTATGTTATATTCCTTTCATAAATTACATTTTGAGTTGTGGTTATTATGCCTGTTCCATCTACTGTGACCCCTAAAAATATTTTGCAGTACCCCCTATTTATTTGCAGGAAATATCACACCCTTTTGATTGGAGTGTAACCCATTAACTCGAGTAAGGGATAAAACCTGGCGAGGAGAGGTGGTAGGAGATCATTCCAAGAGTTGGGAGTCGAGATAGACTATGGAGGAATCGGTTCTATAAAGGACCAAGCCATTTCTCCTTCCAAAATTCCGAAAATAGAGTTTTGGAAGCACTACAAAAATATATTGTAGCGCCTACAAGTTTTTAAGAAAGTGCTACAAAATTATTTCGTAGTGCCTACGACCAGAATTTTATACACCACATTTTGTAGTCCAGACCACCTTTCAGTCTTTGCATTGCCATCACTATATCACTCATATTCCCTCTCTTCCCCTTCCATCTATATCTCTATGTACCTCCATCCCTCCTTCTTTGCTTCTCTATATCTCACCACAAACATACACATTTTTTATCCATATATATTTACATCTCCCTCACTCTCCCTCTCCCTCTCCCTCTCTCTCTCTGTCTCTCTTCCCCTTGTCTCCCTCCTTCTATCTCTCTCTCTTCCCCTTCTCTTCCTCTCTCACTATCTTCCCCTTCTCTCCCTTTGTCTCTCCATTTATATCTCTTCCCTCCCACTCTCCTATCTCCCTCTCTCTCTCCATCTCCCTTATGACTCCCTCTCTATCTCTCTCCACCTTTCTCTCTCTATGTATTTCTTCTTACCTCCCTCTATCTCCCCCTCCAACTCCATCTCTCTCTCTCCCTCCCTCTCTCCTTCTCTCTCTCAAGTCCTCTCTCTATTCCTTCATATCTCTCCCTTTCTCTCCCATCTCCCTTTGTCTCTCCCCCTCATCTCTCTCTCTCTCTCTCTCTCTCTTCATCCTCCACCTTTTTCACTATCGCCCTCTCTAGCTCATTCTATCTCCCCCTTCTCTCCATCTATCCTTATTTTTATTTCTATCTCACTCACCCCCAAACATACACACTCTCTCTCCATCTCTCCCTTGTCATTCCCCCTCTCTCTCTCCACCTTTCTCTCTCTATGTCTTTCTTCTTCCCTCCCTAACTTTTCCTCCATATCTTTCTCCTCCACTCTCTCCTTCTCTCCCTCTCTCCATATTTGTGTCTCCCTCTCTCTCTCTTACCCTTCTGTCCCTCTCACTCTCTCCTCTCCTTTCTTTCTTCACTCCTCTTCTCTCTCCTGCACTTTATCTCCATCTCTCCCTTGTCACTCCCTCTATGTCTCCACCTCTATCACTCTAGGTCTTTTTTATTCCCTCCCATATATATTTGGAACTAATATACATCATAATATATTAATATATATTATAATATAACAAATTTTATATTATATTAAAGTTAAACGTATATTAATCCAAAATTAATAAATTTAATAATATTAATACTAAAATATATTAATATTAATATTCTAATATTAATATCAGATTTCATAATTTAATAATAAAATAATAAATTTTTAATATTAATATTATATTTAATAAGCTTTTTACATGACATGATAACAAAAATTATAATAAAATTTGGAATTTTAATGTGGTAAAAACTTTTGTGGAAGCAAAATTTATGATCCATTCAAATTAAAGGTATATGATAAGGTATATTTTGAGCACATACATTCATAATTACACATTGCCCCCATACTAGGTTGTAGAATGCGCTTCTGGACACAATAACATAAACAAATTCTTATTTTGTTCATAACCTAGATCCAGTTGAATTTCCATTTTTAGTAAAATAATATCATATCAAATTGGTTAAATTATTAATGGATTAAAATTTATATTTTTCTTGATTCTAAAATCTAAATTATGGGATTATGGAATTCACATAAGGATCCTGAAAATTTTATTTTTACAGAGGCTCAATCGAGCTTAATAGCTTGATCAAGCTCAATAGCTCGATCAAGCCCCTGGTTAACCACCTAAATGGATCAACTGAGGATTTCAGAAAACCTCAATTGAGCTATTTAAATTTAATATTTAAACGCTTGCTCAAGCTTCTAAGGTCCTAAAAAACACAATTTTAGCATACCTTCTATAGATTTCTCTGCAATGCCATTTTATACCCTAGCAGGCTTAGGGAAAATTTTGTCCTTAGGTGATGGAGTTGATGATGTTGGATTTATAAAGGAATTATCTATCCAATGGCATGTGATTTTGACATTTTTGAGTTCATATGATATTTTTCATCTAATTTATTTTAAACATAATGCTTGAAATTTTTTTTGGAGAGTTTCAAAGAGGCTGAATAAAAAATCAATAACATAAAATATGCACAACGCATTTTAAAAAAACACCATTGTCTTCGCTTACGAGTCCTTTTCAAAAGGTGCTCTTGTTTTTTCAAATTTATTTAAATAATTAAAATAAATCTTACGCGAACACATGTGTATACCTAATGCAATTGAAATATTACTATGCCAACTTTGAAAAACAATAAAATTATAATTTTGCATAAAAAATAAAATTTAAATATGAAAAACTTAGTTCTCTCCATGTGTATCATGCTCATATATATATATATATTAGACTAAATGCGAAAATTTGCAAGGACAAGCATTTCATTTAATGTAAATTTGACATATTATATGGCACTAAATATTTATGAAAAAAATATCATTAGGACAACAACATAATTCTCCACAAATTGTCTTTTTACTTCAAATCAAAATTCACAATGCTTATATGAATTTTGAGAGCTTCAATTTAATAAAAAAGTAAAATTTTTAAATTTTATCACCACATTTGGGCCAAAATGTAATCCATCTTCATGCATTCACCTGGAAGCATGTAACATTCAAACATCAAACATCAAATAGACTTAGACTTTTGAAAGTGTGCCTAGTTTTCATTGATGCATTGATGTGGTTGTGCATACATGCTATAATAATTTTCTTGTGCCTAGTTTTCATTGATGCATTGATGTGGTTGTGTATACATGCTACAATAATTTTCTTTATTTTAATGTGCACAAAAAATTGCCTATGCCAAAACCATTTAAAAATACTAGTTATGGAGATTGAAACTTCTATTTCATTGAAAATTGTTAGTCTAGTTTGCTTATGATATTATAGTCATGGATGTGCTTAAAATTTCCAAACTCGCCATGTGCTAAATTAAAAAAAGAAAAAATAAAAAAGAAAAAAGATACATCCCTTTTTCATCAATATGTCAAAAAATGAAATAGATAAAGAGTTCCAGATTTTTTTGTAAAGTGAGATGAAAAAAATGCTAACCTATGTGCTAATATTTAGAGGGAAGACTTGTGCAAGAGACATTAACTTCATAATAATAATTGTTTTTCTTGGGAATCACTATTTCGTGGCTTCAATGGTTATTTTCATGTAAATAATATTTTAATGGATAAGGGTCTTTCATTAGTTTGGATTCCAAAACTTGTGCTTGCTAGTTTTTTTTTTTTTTTTTGTAAATAGGTCGAGCCTAGGTTGGCTCCAACCTTCTTATTGGTTGGACCTCTTAGGAAGTTTCATTCCCACAAAGTGGCTTTCACTCCTCAGCCCCTCCCCATGAAATTTGAACCTATAACTTGGTAGAAACTAAACCCCACACAAACTTAGTTATTTACACCTCATAGATAACTTGTGCTTACTAGTTAAACAATACTTTTAGATTTTGTTATTTTCATATAAATAATATTTTAATAAATAAAAATATTTCATTACATTGAATTCCAAAACTTTCCTTAATAATCAAAATAAGCTTTTGGGATTTGTTAGTACATATTCTAACTAACTCAATTAATCTAAAACTTGTGCTATATTCAAACTCTATCAAGGATTTCTGAATCAATAGGCAATGAGAATTTTGAGAATTACAATAGCACAATTGTAAAATGATACAAAATAATTATTTAAAAAATTATTGTTAACCTACATTTCTATAATATAATTATTTTATGTCCAAAAAAATAAATAACATTTTTTTATTTAGACATTCATGTATATTATGTATTATAAATGTTGGTGAATTCATTACACTTTATTTTTATTTTTAAAAATAAAACATTAAAATGCTTAACAAAATCAAGCTAACAAAACACAACCCAAGTACAATATCTATTGGGAATGATGAAGAAATAAATCATGCCAGTAGTTCAATCAATGATATCGATTCGAGTGGTGACTTGAACTCAATACAATTCACTGTTACAAATTTTATATTTCGTAACGGTTTGCTATAAAAATTAGAGATTTCTTTAATGTGGAGTTATTGTTCCCATTGTTATGATGATCAGTTACAAATATTTTAGACAATTAACATTTTGATTATCATGATTGTTTATTCTATAATAAAGGGTTTCTAATTAATATGAATTTTATTATGATGATCAGTTACAAATATTTTAGACAATTAACATTTTGATTATCGTGATTCTCTATTTTATAATAAAGGGTTTCTAATTAATATGAATTTTAGAATCTTTAGTATTCTTAAAATATACAATATTATTTTTTTATAAAATATATGGATGATTTATATTAATAGAATTGATAATTGGTATATTTGTTTAATTAATACAATTATACATTTAAATATATATACAATCTTATTTCATACAATATAAAACTAATATGAATATTAAATGCTTTTAATTTTACCATTAATATTTGATTTTTTAAAAATAAGAATGTGTATTTACATACCTATAAAAGGAAATTTAACATTGAAACATATTTGTTCATTGTATTCATCTATATGGAACATTGCATTTGATAAATGTTTTTGCACCAATATGTTTAACGCATGGTCACACATTAATGCACTTTAAATTATTTTATTAACTAGTATGTTTTTATCATTATTACACACGAGGGTGGCCACGCTTATATGCAATATATATATATATATATATATATATATATATATGTGAATATATTAGTGTTAATAACTACTAGGATGGATCCATCTTAACTCTGGATGAGTGCAAAACTTGAGGAAAGGTTTGCACTTCCAAAGATTTGATCCCTCCAAGGCTTGATAGATTCGGAGTTAATATGGATATATGTTGGTTTTTTACACATTTAGAAATGGATTCTTGAAATCACTTTGTTTTAGAGTCTCGCAAGGTTTCATGCAAGGTAGAAATTAAATCATTCTACCTCCACAAATATTTCACTCTTCGCACTCTCACAGAGATGCTTCCTCACAAATACAATTTGACACTTTATTTGTGTTACATTTATATATTTAGGGAGAGAAGTGATTTTTCATTAGGGACGATATTAGATTAATTAGATTAAATATTAAATATTAAATGTTAAACATTGCTTTTACATTTACATTTACTTTTACGTGATAGTCAATGCATGTAGTGTACTAAATACAAACCTTGGGATCCAAATTTATTAAATTTAATAATATTAATATTATAATATATTAATATGAATATTATAATTAATAATAATATTAGTATTAATTATGAGGGTTTTCCCAGTGCATTATATTAGATATCATTTTTGGGATTCAAGCCCCAGAAGTAATGATTGACCCACGACTACCTCTCATGGAAATGGTCATATATTAATGACTTACTTAAAGCAGTTGAATCCCAAAAATGATATCTAATTAGTATTAAAATTTTAATATTAATATTAGGGTATTTGGTCCTTAGGCTTCACCTAAATAAAACATCTTTTCTGAGTGTTGGTAAATATAAAGAGGAGTATGGAGTAAATATAAAAAGAGGTTTTATTTTTTACCATACGTCTTTTATTTACCATGGTATTGGCCCATAGGCTTGGTATATAGTTAGATGTTGATTTCTAATCATATTTGATATATTTTTATGTATTTACCATGCCTCTGTATACCTTTTTTATATCCATTTATTTACCATACCTCTTTTATAAATACTGTATTTGGCACATAGTATTTATCCCATGAGGTTTATAGAGTAAATATAAAAAGAGGTTTTATTTTTTATTTACCATATCTCCGGTTTATTTATATTTTTATTTATTTACCATACCTTTTTTTTTAGTGTTCATAAATATACTCCAACATTTCAAATGTTTACTTACATTGCATTTCCTCACATTACATCTACACATGTGCAAATGTTTACATTACATCTACAACGTATATCATCTTTTTGAATGCTACCATTATTGTTATACTTGTGATAGGTATGGTATTACATATTCAGGTTTACTTTTGAGTGTGTATTAGTTATTCTTTGACCAAACATTTCTGCCCTTATTCATAATTTCATATTATGAATTCAAATTTTGTTATTTTTATTATTATTATTTAAATTTATTTATTTATAAGTTGATTGGTTTAAGTCTTATTATGAGCTATTTAGTAACTTCCATTAATTTTGATTTTTTTTTCTTTTTTCTATTATTTTGATTGTCATGAATTATAATCTTTTCTCCATATTTTTAATTTAAGATGTCATATTTATACTTTTTAATTTGAATTTCTATGATTTTTTAAAATCTATTTTCAATTTCAATTAACATTTTTTATTGAATTTATTATTTATTATTATTATTATTTTTGATTTTTTTTTTAATTAAATTTATTTAATTATAACTCGTTTGGTTGAGATCTTATTCTCTCACATTTAGTAACTTTCTCACATTTAATAACTTCCATTACTTACCAAACCCAACTCCAACTGCCATGCAAGTGGAATTCAACTACACGACTGTAATTCTCATGTTGAGATGGTTTTTCCATATAAAAAACAAAATTATTGTTTGCATGCTCTCTTTTTCTTTGCATTATTTCCTCCTATTGCATTTGTGTTAAATAAAATTGTTTCATGATTGGAAGGGGCATTTTCATTTGCTACTCTTGCAACTCACAACATCTTTCTTTTTCATCTTCTTGGTATTCTGCATTGAGAAGGTGATTCACTCCCGTTTCAAATTTACTAAATTTACTATTTAGTATGACAATACTAATGATCTCAAGTGTATAAGAAGGTTGTGGGAATTGATTTTTTTGAATTTAATAATTCAAGAAGTTTTTTTTTTCCTTTTTCCTTTTTATGCCATTTCATTACACTAGAGCTCTTCATTTCATTTGAGGAGATTTAGCAATCCCAACTCCATTCAGTACCACAAACACAATTGCATTTAGTTCTATATCAATCATGTACAATGCCCATGAACTTTGTAGGATACAAATGGTTTCTTGGAATTGACATCTCATTAAGTTGAAACTAAGTTTCTCCATATCAATTTGAACGAAACACTACCAAAGAAATAAAGTTATATAAATTCATTACAACTAATGAGGTAGGTTGTTCACCAAAAATCACCATTTTACTAAAACACTTTCATTTTCATTTTTAGTTTTTTTTTATGAAGGCTTTAATTGTTCAGGTCATCTAAACTCCAATTAGCTATATTTGAACTATATGTACTAGCTACTACATAACACTTCTTGTTATTGTCATTGTTGTTAGACTTTATTAGACTTCATTATTGTCATTGTTGTTAGTGTTTATCGGAATTGGCATCACATTCAGTTGAAACTAAGTTTCTCCATATCAATTTGAATGAAACATTTCCAAAGAAATAAAGTTATATAGCCTCATTACAGCTAATGAGGTATGATGCTCATCAAAAAGCACCATTTTAACACAATATTTTCACTTTCATTTCTATTTTTTTATAAAATCTTTTATTGATCAGCTCACAGGTAGTGAGTGGTCTAAACTCCAATTAGCTATATTTAAACGAAGCAACAAGTACTAGCTATTATGTAACACTTCTTTTTATTATCATTATTATCATTATTGTTAGTGTTTATTAGACTTCATATGGGGCAACTCCAATTAGCTATATTTAAACGAAGCAACAAGTACTAGCTATTATGTAACACTTCTTTTTATTATCATTATTATCATTATTGTTAGTGTTTATTAGACTTCATATACACAAAAATATATACACGTCAATACTTAATAATATATAAATCCCATATGCTTTCCAATATGTAATATCCATTTATGCATATTAAATAGTGTCACATCGACGCCACTTAAAATCATTAGCATGCCATAAAAAACATTTATTGTTAAAACCTCCAGTTTCTCATAATTTTTAATTGTAGTAAACATTTTCTAAAGCTTTAGTTTTATTAGGAGAAATTTTAGCATTTATTTTTACACCATAGGCGTCTTCTTTTCTAGCTTGGAGTGAGAAAACACTGCTCACCCCAGCCAATGAGAAGCTTTTCCATTCCAACCAATTGGAATTTTACATTTAGTTATTCCTCCAACCAATAAAAGTTGGTCATCTGTCCAACGAAGTCCTTACACATCTTACACATCTCTTTTTTGTATTAATGAATTCCTTACCCATTTATGTTTCATATTAATGAATTTCGTACTTCTCTATTGCCCATACGAGAACATGCGACCAACGCTTATGTTTTGTGAAGGGACGCTTGTTGGAAGGGTTCCATAGATTTATAGATGACTGGTAGAGAAGAGCCTTGGGCAATGTCGATTTCATAGGGAAGAGAATGCAATCACTAGAAGTAGTAGCCAAAATTTTGCTTGTATTCCCAATCAAGGTATGGCTAGGATTGCCAGGACAAAATGCCGTAGCATGAAATAAAGAGATGTATGTCAATTGAATCATAGCGAGAGTGAATACTTTTGTGTATACCTCCAATTCAAGCACGAGAGTGAATATTTCTACGTATACCACCAATTCGAGCACGAGATGAGATTTGGTTAACCAAAGCGAAATTGAAGAGGGGATTGATCGTGTGTCGAGTTGATTTTCTGGAATAAATAGAGAGACTATAATATTGAAGAACGAGCACAATTTCCAATTGACCGCTGAAGTAGCTGTTTATATCAAAAAATTGCACTAGTTCCAATTGTATGGATTGTTGCTCTTGATTTTTTATTAAAGAAAGAATTCAATTTGATAGAATGAGCATGATCCCCAACATTAGGCCGAAGTAGTATTTTATGGATATCTTGCAGTAGGTGCATGTGGATATGGAGATTTGTATGGGCAGAGCTATGGTGTCAACGCGGTGTCACTCATCAGCGTTATTTACAATGGATATCAGGCATGCAAGGCTTGTTTGGATATGGAGATTTGTACAGGTAGGGCTATGGCGTCAACACGACGACGACCTTCACCATACTGTGTGTACAATTCAGACATCCCTACTTGGTATGTAGTTGGGGCATTTATGTTTCTTCAGGTGAGACAGGCTTTTGTCCTGGCCTTCACCAGGTGCTTGTACTATGGAAGCGTTCTCAAACCCAGTGGATCTCACACGTGGGCGATCATATTATTATTCATTCGCTGGTACTTTCTTTTTTACTTTTTTATTTTTTTTCCTAGAGATAAATGTTCTTTACCCTCTTGCACTTGAACGTTTAAAACAAGGAAGCTAGTTTTCCCTATCCCCAATTTAGTGGATTGAAGAGGATATTAACAACTACTCACAAGATTTGCCTTGATTTTTCTGAGTTCCTTTTCTTCCCCAGATTTCTAGATGAAAATTTTTATTTACAGCCATCCACAATATAAGCTTATAACCGTGTAGGATTGGACATAAAAGGATCTGTGGAAATTCAAGCTGCCCTTAAGCCATGGGAACAGTGACGCAAGCTCCTCAATTAGTGGTTCTCGACGGTATTTGGGTTCTGCCAGAGTATGCAACCCACCATGGCCATGTAGCTCCTCAACTACCTAACATCGCCTCTCCATCACATGCAACTCACTACTATTGCCAATGCCCGCCTGCCATTGATGGGAATTCCTTGTAGGAATTCTGTACTTCTTATAGAAGAAACCAAGTGGAATGGTCGTCTCAATCGCAATTAGATGGATCACTAGATTCATCCTCAAGCATGGGCATGGAGGCAAATGAAGATGGAAAATCAGGCCTAAGCATTCATGGAAGTTGGAAAGAAAATGAAATGGGAAATTTTGTAAGGGGCCCTCAGCTTTAATTTGTGGCCTTTGATGAAGAAAAGTACGTGGTAGTGCCCACTCAAACTACAACCATATTCCCAAGTACATTAAATTATGATTATTCCCATCTTCTACAATCTCACTGCACACATATTTCATTTGGCCTTTTCGGATCCAATACATCTCATTTGAGATTAGCAAGGGCGGTTGCCTTTTGGTGAGCTAACTTTACACTTTGATTCTTAAATTGTCCACTCATGACACAGTTTCTACTATAAAAATTTATCAACCAAAATTTTGCAAATACAACTGTAATATTTATTAGCCTATGGTTCTTTGGTTGTCTAGTGTGTTTTTTTTCGATGTAAATCGACACAATTGTGAAAACTGTTGTAAGAATTTGTGTTATGGGTGATTAATTAAGTGTATGGAAGGGAGTTAAAGCATGTTGTCTCAAGGAATTTCATGAATTTTTCTTTACGCAGAGAATGGTGTAAATAAATACTGAAAGTACAAAGTGATCGAGGTTCATTCTTTAATTTAAATCTTGTTTCACTGATCTCTTTCAAAAGCAAAAATTCTTGTTCAAGACCACGAAGAGGAAAATTTCTCATGGATCTAGCATAAGTATCCCTTTTGCACGTGGATTTTTACAACGAGAATTACATATACTTTGGATCTCTTTTTTCTGACTAGAACGTACATCAAGTTGCACCACATCAAAGTGGTTGGGCTTGTGAGAAAATTTTTGGATGAAAATATTTAACAACAAAGTGAACCAATGTTTTGAACATTCCTTCTAATTTAGTGTTGGCGTCACCATAAATACGCTTTCATTTTTTTAACTCAAAAACCATAATCATAATAACCTAAATCATTTTTATTTAATAGAACACTTATTTAGACATCAAATGGTGAGTTGCCACATCATCTTGATGTTAGGGTTTTAGATCACAAGATTGGGCATAAAATTTAAATCCCAATATTTCCTCAATCGTGAGGAGTTATAGTGAGGAGTTACGAGACGTGCTATACACCATCAGAATCGACACGATCAGGAGCATCCACATACGATGAGCTTGAGATTAAACTCACTAATATTTAGCCACAAATGACAAAACCTTCAACAAATGTGGGGCTACTAGGGTTTCCTGCCATCCTTCCAAGGCTACTTGTCCATGGAAAACTCCATTGAAGTTTTCCACATATGTAATCATGACATATATTAAGAGTGTTCTTCCAGGGCTACTTGTCCATGGAAAACTCCATTGATGTAATCAAGACATATATTAAGAGTGTTCAAGAAACAACGGGTGCATCAATTACAACGGGTGCATCAATTACAACACCATTCAATAGTTTCTATATTAGTGTTTCACCTCCCACCTTTATGGGTAAGGAAAGGTCATTCATAGGAGCTCAAAGCATAAATTCCTCCTAAATTGAAAGTGGAGTTACCAAGTATTGATGTAGAGTCTAATCCTCAATTGAGAGGTTTAATATTTAATATCTTTTTTATTTTGGTGACCTTTTTCTTTAAGCCTGTTGTTTCCATGTGCATGCACTCAATGCAAACCCTGCAACAAAACATTATATGTCCATCACTCATTAGTTATGTCCAACTACGATCCTCATACTCCCATAATTTTATTCCAAAGTCATCTTCATATTTTCATAGACACAAATTCAAGACATATTCATATTTACATAGACAGTTCATATTGAGTGGCTAGGGATGACACAAAAAAAATATGTTTCATAGTTTAAAAGACAATATTCCATATCGTCAAAAAATTGTCCTTTTCATACTATTTCCCTACAATGTCAGCTTATCCACCCCTTTTGTTAACATTCACGGTGTCCCCCTTCTGTTAACATTCATTATGTCCCACATGTAGCACACCAAGACACTTCCCTTAGTCACCGCTCCACCTTCTAACATTCCTTTGCGCCTCCTGGTGCAATTTCTAGTTATAGCTTGTCTAATCTCATATCACTAAAAATATACACTAAAAAATTATCCAATTAATGTTTCCCTTGGAATATGATGTTGAAAAGGGGGTTTAGAAATTCTATTTTAACCAAAAAAAATTGAACTTGCGGGTTCAAACTTAGAGTTTATAAGGTTAAATGGGATTTAGAAATTCTATTTTAACTAATATATTTGAACTTTCATGTTTAAACTTAGAGTTTAGAAGGTTAAAAATTCATGATTTTTTTCATCCTTTCTTTTCAAATCCTTGGAGTGTTACAAGAAGATTAAACACAATTTTAGTTGTATAACTTTTCAGTTTTTTTATTTATTTATAAAATTTCTAAATAAGAATAAGAACAATACAAGTACACAAACTAGAAACATAAAAAGTAGATTAAAGTGAAGTGCTAATAAGTTTGGTTGGTTTTAAGTTATACCTTTTCATGTTTAACATTTTCTAGGTTATTGTAGGTTATGATTTAAGGGTTATGTTTTGATGGTTCTTGATTTCATTATTTTTTCTACATGATTTAGTTTTATTAGATTCATTTTTAAGGGTGTTAGGTATAAACCAAAATGAAAAATACACAAATAAGTTTTGAACAGTAGAAAAAGACAAATAAAACAAAAACATACTCACCTTCTATGGTAAACTTGATCATAGGAGGTGAGGTTGTTTAGTTTGGTATGCGATGGTCCCCTTGGGTGCTGGGTATATCCTTCTCTCAATCACAAGAAAAGAAATGGTCATGGCTCATTGTTTTCAACCCTTTTTTGTAGAAAAATAAATCTTAGCAAAGAATTTAAGAGATTCTTGACTGAGAGTGAGGAGCTTCAACTCTTGGCCAAGGCATTTCACTCTCAATTGAGACTTCATTTTACTCCACTAGCCATGTTATTAAACTCAATTGAAATACTTTTAACTTGAGGAAAATATCATTTAAGAGATGTCATAAATATCATCCGAGAGATCATTTAACTATCAAGTGAAATATTGCATTGATTGTACTCTCAACCAAAACTATGAATATTACATTGCCTCGTTGTAACTCATTTTAGAAAGTTTCATACCCGTCTTCACACTTTCACCCATCTCTAAACTTCACTAGGGTAAGTTTCTCGATCTCCAGAAAGGAATATTTTATGTGTGAACTTTCCTCTTTGTTTATAAGTAGAGAGAGCTCTAGATCCAATTACATGTCAATAACTAGATTCATATCTAGAATCTTGCTATGCAAATGAGGCACAAAGGAGGTGATAAATGTTTGATTGATGTCCTCATTATTCATTTTTAATTCAATAATAGGGTAACCTTGTTCATGACCACTGCCTCAATAATCCCATATTCATTATCACTCCATACTTGGAGCTTTTGTTGGGTAAGGGAATACACCTTCTTGATCCAACATCCCCAAGTTCAATCTTTAAAAATGATAAAAGAATGGAATTGGTTTTACTATACCATATTTAGATAACTCTAGTTTCTTTTTTCCAAAGCTATCCAAGTAGATGCCATGCTTATAGCCTAGGATAAAAGTACTGCTAGGCACATAAGTCCTATTGTGAACAATTTTTTTCTTAGTCTTACTTAGATTGTAGATAATGGAGAGGTTCTTCTCTTATAGATGTTATGACTCATGTGCTTGACATGAATAATGAGCATGAAATATTCAACCTTGAAGATGATTTTCTTATATAATTTGTCAAACTTCTTTTGTGACAAAATATTTGAATCAATTAACAATGGAACTCTATGGTAATAATAAATTCTAGGGATCTCCTTCACATGAACCCCATTAAAATCACGATTGCAAACACCATCATACTATTGTACTTTATTCTACCCTATCCGGCCCTCTCTTCTCGATTATAAAAAATAAAATAAAAACTAATGTTTAGAAAAACAACTGTGTCCTAAAATATTGAGTTGCATGATGAGGTTGAATCCTTTAAAACAAATGATGGTGCAAGGGGATAGTTGACTAGGCATGGCAAGTAAGAATCATGTGGAATACCAAAAAACTTCTTGAATCTTTTAACTACATGCCTAAATGATGGATTGGCAATTTTGTTTTATGAAACTCTTAATTCTCATTCACGTCATAATTGGGTGTGATTCACAATCCCATTCATTCAAAATTGGTAATAATTGTGATTCATTGAAAGACTTTATTAAGAATGATGGTAATTATTGAAAATGTCTTTCAATTGTTGAGGTTATTGTCACATTCACTTTATTGGAAATCAGACTAATTGTCACTAGAACATGGGACTAATCCTCCACTCAAGAGAAGTTTATTAATGCCTACGGGTTTTGGTGTAACATAAAACCTCAACATAGTATTGAAGCCTTGGCTCAAATTCGATTAATTCTATTAAAAAATAAATATTGAAATAATTGTCACACTTACTTTATTAAAAATCAATTACATAAACTAACCACACCACCCTTAAAAAATAAAAAATAAAAAATAATAATCCAACCAGAAAATTAACCAAATTTTTACAATATATTGATAATAATTTTACATACAACTCTTTATCACGGAAAAGTCTTAACTACCTCGGTAAAAGTGGCATTTACAATGAATAACTCTTACGAGTCATCATCAATCTATCACAACGGATCCCTCTTTAAACAAATATGTGACACTTGAACTAACCCTCCAAACTGGTTCAATTAAAAGCGCACGAATACACAGAGATATACATTTAATGTGATAAATGAAAGAAATTTTAATTTGGTTTATTTTTAAATTTAAATATATTGATTCGAGTACATAAACAAAATTGAATCGTGATATGTTTTGAGAGTGTATTTTATAGATTTAATGCGATTAAGCATCTTACTTGAATCTATAAAGTTATTGTAAAATTCATCCATGTGTATTAAACTATACGATTGGATTGGACAAATACATAAAATAAAATGTATGATTGATACCAAATTTATAAATTTGCGTGAACATTTCGAAAGCATCCTACAGGCTAATACACAAAGGTAATGTATTAAAAGAGTAAACTCTCAATTTGAGATGTATTTAAACTATATAAATTCATTTAGAGGGTAAATTATAAATTTGAGATGTAGATTCGATTGGACAAATACATAAAATGTATAATTGATACCAAATTTATAAATTTGCATGAACATTTCAAAAGTATCCTACAGGCTAATACACTAAGGTAATGCATTCAAAGAGTAAACACTCAATTTGAGAGGTATTAAAACTATATAAATTTTTTTAGAGGGTAAATTATAAATTTGAGATGTAGAAATTAGATTATAATTGATTTTTCTAATAATTATTATTTTCAAATATGTTTAAAGTTTTAAAGACTAATATAATAAAAATATTTACTATAAAATATTTATAAAATTAATGTTTTAATTATATATATTAATGAGTGAATTTAAAAGGTTAATTTGAATTGAACACAATGAAAACTGTGAGGGATGTTAGTGTTTTTTTTTGTTCCGACAGAGCCTCGAAGGATGCCATCGCCGCAGGCCATAACACTTTAATTCACAAAGGAGGAGGTTATTAGTCAATGAATAGAAAAAGCTACTCCCTCCATGGCAACAGATGCATGTGGGTTTAGTCGTTTGAGGATCAAACAACCTTCTGTTGCAGAATATCAAGCAACTTTATGGCCGAGCTATGGCTCTATCCATTGTGTTTCCTTACTGTTTAGGCTTCGGTCTTGCCTGAAAGCATGTCATTGTGGCTGTTTAGATAGTTTGCATGATGTTGGAACCCCATAGCAATTGTGGTGATTGGGGTCTTCATTCTAGACGTGAAGGGATTAATAAAAAGTGCACACTTGAAAGCTCTGGGTATCACTTTTAGTATGAACTTCAAAGTGGCCTTAGTGCACGCGAACATCTCAAGGAGTGAAGAACACATGTGCAAGAAGTTTCCCTACAAATTGTTTATCGAAATCTGTGTTCGAGTGATGTGGGATCGCCTACAAACTATTTGACATAACTCCCCATTCATACTTGGTTCCTAGGTCTGTTTTGAATCTCTTGAGTTGCTTACTTGACATGTATCCATTTTCTTCAGATCCTAAATACATCCCGTTAAAGAGTGGTTTTAGGGATTTTGTCATCCAAAGATTCCTAATTTTTCCTAAAAATGTGTGTGGAAGATCCCTATGCTTCATGGTTGATGAAGGGGATGTTGTTTCATCACTCGTAGACAATATTCATAAGATGATAGGTATCCCTGCAGGGGCGATGAGACTCCCTTTTGAAGGGAATCAATCAAGTGCAACAAATGCACTCAGGGATTATGGAATCAAGAAGGATGCATCTTTTTTCCTCCTTGCACACTTGATAGGATGTGCCAAAGTAGGTGGGACATCTTCGACATCAAAACCCTTGTCATTCAAATATGCCCTTAAGCCAAGCTCTTGCTCCAGGTCCCCTAAGGTTCTCTCAAGACAAGTTCTTATGGTGGAGCATTCAATTGTCACCCCATTACTTCAAATGAATTAGTTTTTTTACTAATATTAAGATATTTTATTATTAATAGTGAGTGGTTATTTTTCGGTTTAATGGATTTTGGCCCCCAGTTGTTCTGCTCTGAGTTTGGGTTCATCAAAATTGGACCCATAATTTAGACTTGATATTTTTTTCCAAAGGGTATTTTGTGGTTGTCTTCAAGCTTCTTGAAGACCGACAAAGGGTTTTCGATTGGGGACCCTAATTATGGGTTTGTGGAGGTCTTTCAATTCAACCATGGTTTCCAAAGCTTAACCTCCTTTCCATGAAGTCTCTAGCTACTCCAGTATGGGTACGGCTCCTAAACTTACCCCTCCAATGGATTTGTCCAGACTTCCTTGAAGCTATTGGAAACCCAATTGGATGCTTCATCAAAATAGACAGTGAAAGATTGGCTAATGGGTTCATTTCATTCGTCTACATATGTGTTGAGTTGGATTTAAGTGAAGGGTTACCAGATAAAATCATCTTAAAATGGGATCAAAAGGAATATCTTCGACCTTTAGATTACAAAAGCATTGCTTTTAGGTCCAGAATTTGTGAGCATCCATAGCATCTACAGAATGCATGCCTTGCCTCAAAATGGTTGTTCGGTTCCTAGGAGCCAAAAAAACCTAATTGCGGTTAGCAGGATCAAAAGGAAACATCAAGTGTTAAGAAATCGACAAGCCATAAGAAGAATTGTTCTAAGCAATAGAAGACAACTCCTGACATCTCGACTTCCCAAGATCTAGTGCAGACCTATGTGGATATGCCTCATCCCTTAATAGAGAAAAGTATTTTGTCAAAAGAAAATGAAAGAGTATCAACAATAATCGTGTCTGCAATCAACAAGTAGAAGCGCTCCCACAAATCTGACCATTTTGACAGTGATAAAGAAGTTTAGTGCTTCGCTGAGTCGGAAAAAATGAAGATATGGTCTTATCCTCAATTGTAACTGATTACTATGTAGATTAGGTTAATGTACTTAAAAGAAAAGAGAGAAAATAAAAACCATGAACAATTGTGGTATGTGACCCCACGAAAGTTGAATATGCTCTTTGAGGTTTTCAACTTTGATATAACTTGCTTTTTCATATAATTATATTTAATTTTAAAAATATTAAATAAAAAAATCATAAATTTTGTTTTTTTTTTTTTTAATTTATATATATAGATGTTTAACTTATAAAATACGAAAGAATAAATAATAAAATGTTTTCTTAAAACATTTTTTATATAAATTTTATTGATTTAAAATGTGGTAATAAAAAAAAAAATTCAAACGTATTAAATATGGGTGTGATGGACCCAAAAAAATATATTTTTATCAAATATGTCGAAAAAAAATATTAATTTAATGCTTTTTTTTTTTAATTCAATAAAAAAATATACTTTTCAATTTCACATTCTCGTATCTCTCATTCATATATGTAATCCTTTCCAATATATTTAAATAAATTTAATATATTTTTAAAATATTTATTATTTTTTAATAAATAAATAATATACAGTAAACCATATTTTTTTGTTTTTGTTTGTTAAATCATTTTTATTTTTTATTTTAAATCAGAATCAAGTCGATGGATTTTTTTATTTTCTATATTTGAGTATGAGCGAAATGGACTTTCTATATTTTTTGGTTAAGTATGAGTGAATTGCACAATTAAAGTGGGACTGAGTACTCAAATTTCTAATCACTAATCTGTGAATTAATATTAATTACCATTTTTATAGTTTTAAAATTTATTTATGAATTAATATTAATCACTATTTTTATAATTTTAAAATTTATTTGTATTGAGAGTTAGTTTAAAAGTCAAAGTTCTTTTGAAGTTAGGTTCTACTATTTCTCTTCCCAACTTTATTCCCAAATAATCTACATGCCAAATTATTCAAAGCATGCTTCAATATTTCTATAGAATTACGCTATAATATACCATTCAAACATTATCCAAAACATATTTCAAATCCTGGGAACATTCAAACATTATCCAAAACATGTTTCAAATCACATACGGGGCAATCCAAAATAAATTTTCACTGGTTTCCACGGCCAGCATCATCTCTTTCAATGCAGAAAACATTTGAACCATTGGACAGAATCCTTGGGGTATCCGGTAAGATTATGGTTGTAGTCAACAAAGTGGAGCCCAAATCTTGAAGTGTACCCCGCTGCCCACTCCCAGTTGTCCAAACAGAGACCACACAAAATACCCGCACCCATCCTCCCTGTGCCAGTCAGCCATTAATAAAACACAACACATAATTAACTGGTATTCGCTAGCTGTTATTTGATTTTATAATAAGACTTTCGGCTCTCTTTTTTTACCAGTGCATATTCAAATAAATGTATCGATCATGATGAGTACAATGTTTTCTTATCACGCAGAAAGAGTGGAGGAAGTATTAATGTAAACGAAATTCATACTATGTTATTGTTTTATTCAGGGTTATGAGAATGGATTGAAGCATTACAAAGGAAATTCAGGTAAGAGACAAACACCACAATCACGATACTAACACCAAATATTAATAGAAGACTAACACCAACATATCTACCATGTAACCCCATAACCTACAAACTACCATACACCAACATATCTATAATTATACAATACATATAATGATATAGAGGAAATAACACATAAAAATAATAACCAAATAAATAAATATGTCCCAAAATTAACCATGAGATAAACAGCAAAACAAATTAACATCGGCTCAATGTACTTTTACTAGCAAAATGTGCATTCTGCCCCCCAAAAAAATTGTCCCAAACAGAGACAAATCATAGTGTCACAGAAAATTAAGGGGCAGGTGTTGTGTCCTTGGCAATGGTTGATTTAGCTATGATAAGAGAGTAACTGATAAAGCAAAATGCATCTGATAAGCTCATTTTAGAAAATGAATCTGCCTGTCTATTCACCTCCTGCTCCTCTCGAGTGAAATTGATGAATTGGAAGGAGTCCCCGAGGCCATTAATCCGTTCCACCGAAACCTGAAGTTGTTGAGGTGTGAAGTCGTGCCCCTGTTGAGATATTGTATCATGACCTGTGAATCTTCTAATACATAGAGGGTATCTAGAGATAATTGTTAGTATCTAGAGATTGTATGATGACCTGTGAATCCTCTAATACATGAAGGGTATTTAGGGATAATTGTTGTGCAAACTATAATAAACCTCACAATGCAAAAAAAACTTCCACCCCAGTATTGGTGCCGGAGCCGCCATTCCAATGGATACTGAGTTGAGTCTGAGCCGCTCCATCAGCGAAATAACTTACACGAAAATGTAAAAGGTACGCGATAAATCAGATAAAAATGTCTGGGGTGTCCGATGTCCGATGGGGCAGTGTATATCCCTCCAGCCATATGACAATTTTGTGAACAATGAGACGGGATATAATCTGATGGCTCTCAAATATGTGATAATTCCGAGCATTTCAGATTTCCCATATAGTAAAACAAGGGATGTGCACAAAGGTTGGAGAGATAATCTGTGTGATAATTTATCCGCGTTTGATCGTTCAACGTTTTTTTTTTTTTTCAGAGGAAAAAAAACATCTGTATTATATTGATAATAACAGTCCATGGACATTACATTGATCCTCAATTAACAGAGGATAAACATCAATATGCCATCATTTAAACAAATCAATTCATAGAAATGAAAGGATCCAGTCTAAGAGGCACAATATATGGGGAGTGGTCACTCAAACCCATTTCAGGCTCGCTTGTTGTTACCTGCAATCTTAAGCCATAGGATATAAAAGAGAAAATATAGGAAAGATACATATAATGGTATACAAAACCCCACATAGTCTATATGTCAGTTCGTTGATAGTCCTGTGGAAAAAGATCATCTTCCAGGGCATTTGTAATCCGGTCCATCTGAAAATCATTCCAGGCGCGCTTGTTGAATAAATGAAAGCACAGTCGGAGAAATTTCAGGCTCGCTTTATCAAGTAAAAACAAATGCTTGTCGTGCAAGCTCGCTTGATAGTGAAAATAGCATAAAGTCATCGTTCTGCCCATATGAATCCCGATCCATCCTTCATCAATAGTATGCAGGCTCGCTTGATATCAGTCACGCTCGCTTGATTAATAACATCCAGGCTCACTTGATATTAACATTGAACAGATACGATGGCATGAGAAATGGACCATGTGAGTCATTTGCAATTTACTGTCCAGCTTGGTCAAAAAGGAAAGTCTCGCCTGTATTGATACGGAGATATGGTATAGATGAGAAGACATTATATGATATAGAAGCTAATCGATGCATATATGGACAGCATGTCCGTCTTTATGGTCGGAACCTTGGACAAAAACTGGGGCAGAAACATAATCTTGAGAAATAAAAACAAAAAACAAAATTCATAGCCCTGTTTGGAATATAGTAATCATGGAAAAGGGATGGAGTTTTGCCATATAACAGAACCATTTCGATAATGGATCATGTAAATGCATCCAAAATCTGCCCGGACACCTTTTTTGGATAACCCATCCGCCCTGCTATTGTTTTCTCTGAATATGTGATGAATAGGAGGACGATTCAACCTGTTCCATAAACTTGAAGCTCTATTTAACCAGCCTTGGATGCCCACATTGGACAAGGAAATTTTACCCATCAAACCATCAATAATCATTTTGGAATCGCCATAAAATGATAGGTGAGGGAGATTTAGATGACATGCCGCAAGAAGAGCGCCCCAGATGGCTATAATCTCAGCCAAATTGTTTGTACCTGTACCACCATTCCAGTAATAATGAATGCGCTCCCCTTCGAATAACTTAACCCAAGCCCCACAGCCAATGATCCCGTCAGCACAAGCCTCATCAAAAAATAAAGCAGGAATAGAAATCTCATGGGGTCTCAAGCGAATTGATCCATCCACCACCCTATCCTGAAGTAGAGGCAGTCCATCAATCCATTTTACAATAGCATAGTAGGTGTTAGCAATGATAAAAGGAGCATCTTGGAAAATATGACGATTCCGAGCAAGCCAAACCTCCCATATGAAGTAAAAAGGAAGATGCTTGTATTTTCCGGGCATTTTCCCCCATATATCCGCCTTTGTTATGAAATCCGAGGGGGTCCAAGCCGGGTCCATAAAGAAACAGCTGAAGAATCGCCATAGTCTTATGATGATAGGGCAAAGAAAGAAGATATGGGAGACAGATTCTTCCGCCATATGACAAAAAGAGCACCTACTGGGACCATGATGCCCACGCTTGAGAAGATTATCCCAAGTCAAGATCTTCCCTTTCCATACAAGCCATGAAAATAGAGTAATCTTTGTAGGGATCTGATTTCCCCAGTATTTATGGAAAGTGGAGGAAAATTTGTCATAATATTGTGTAATATTAATGCAGCGATACATGTCGCGAACTATAACAGCCCCCCCATTGAGAGCGCCATCCCATGTGATGCGGTCACCCCCGGCATCATAACAAAGACCAGCCAATCGGAGAGACAACGTGTAATTAGACCATACCTCAGCATCATGATCTTCTAGATGTAGCTGTGTAGCCGATTTATACACAGGAGCACCAAAAGTCCAAAAGTGAATAGCCTGTGAGAGAAAGAATATACCATTTTGTGCCAATCTGTGAATGGTATCAGGCGGTAGCGAGCTGTCAATATGAGCCCCAAATATCAGATTTGTCCC
The DNA here is from genome assembly GCA_034641835.2 of Pinus albicaulis. Classification (NCBI taxonomy): domain Eukaryota; kingdom Viridiplantae; phylum Streptophyta; class Pinopsida; order Pinales; family Pinaceae; genus Pinus; species Pinus albicaulis. Next base: position 1,080,226,770 of record CM076570.1, on the reverse strand, counting down.
AAGCGGGATATCTCGCCCATCATCGAAGCACCAAGAGAGGCGAGACGCCACCAAATCGATCACTTTGCACAGACTTCTCCAAATTGCCGATATGTGAGACGGTATATGAAAAACATGGCTCATGAGCAGTCTTAGAGGCTCCCCCGTGATATACTTAGCAGAGATTATCTTGTACCATATACCCCGACCTGTCAGCGCCCTCCACATAGTCTTGACCAGGAGTGCTGAGTTAAAGGATCTAAGATCCAATATACCCCAGCCGTCATGTGATTTGTCTCGGCATATTAATTTCCATTTTACAAGATGGTATTTGTGGTCTGAATGGCCGCCCCCCCATAAGAAGTGCGCGGAGATACTGTTAATCTCGTCAATGATCTGTTGAGGCAAATAGAAGATGTGAGCCCAGTATACCATGAGCTGCGTAAGAACAGCCTGTACCATGACAAGTCGACCCCCAAGGGATAACCATCTGTGAGTCCATTTCCCAATCCGCATCCGATAAAGATCCACGAGCCATCTCCAATCACGATTCCTGTACTTGCAGGGTCTGATAAATACCCCCAGATATTTAAGACCCTTCGTTGCATGTCTGTGATCAACTCCCAGGAAATCAGTAATAAAAGCAATCTCCTCCATGTTTCCATATTCATAGATGAGGATAGATTTATGAAGGTTGATGAAAAGACCTGTAGCAGAGCCAAATTTAATGAACATGAAATGAACATAGAACCATTTATTTCTATTCAAAGTACCAAACAGCAGCAAGTCATCGACAAATAGTGAGTGTGAAGTTTTGATAGAGGGAGAGAACTGAAACCCAGATATAAAACCATTTCGCTCGGCCCTGTGCATCATTCTGTTGAATCCATCCATGATTAAAATAAATAACATTGGAGATAACGCGCACCCTTGACGTAATCCTCTACCCGCCTTGAAGAAGTTTGTAGGGAGACCATTAATTAGCACTGCATAACTGACCGAATATATGCAAGACATAAACCAGTGGATAACAGAGATAGGAAGCCCGATTCGGAGTAGAAGGAGACGCACATACGCCCAATCAATAGAATCATAGGCTTTCATCAAATCTATTTTCATGACCAGCGCCTCAATTCTGTCACAGTGCATGGAATGCAGTACCTCTTGAGCCACTGCAATTGCATCATGGATAGACCTGCCTTCCAAGAACCCGTATTGTTCCAAAGAGATATGTAGTTGGAGGGTGACCTTAAAACGAGTTGCTATAATCTTTGAGGATATTTTATAAATCAGATTGCACAATGCAATTGGCCGGAAATCCCCAAATGATGATGGCTCAGTCGATTTTGGAACAAGAGCAATGAATGTGGAGTTGTAGGTAGCCGGCATATGACCCGTAATGCGCGTCTGCTCCACGACCTCAGTAATAATATTGCCCATGAGATCAAAGAAAAACAAATATAATTCAGATGGCCAGCCATCTGGACCCGGGCACCTGTCGGATGCAAAAGATTTAAGAGTGTCATGTACTTCCTCCCGCGTGATGGGTCTGTTGAGAGCTTCAATAGCATCACGATCAAACATCCTTTGAACATGATCCAACACCCAAGACTGGTTTTCCCTGTTGATGTCCGGCTGTTTCTGATAGAAATGGGAAAAGTGACGATATGCCTCAGCCTGGATATCCGCATTTGAAATAGCATATGTGCCATCCAGCTTCTTGATCCGCCATATGGCGTTACGATTCCTTCTGTCTATGGTCGATTTATGAAAAATTTTAGTGTTCTGGTCGCCTTCCGATAACCATTAATCCCGCTCTTTAATTTCCATGTAATCTCCTCCATGAGCAAAATCTCTTTTTTCCTATTCCCCAAGTCTTTTAGAAGCGTGAATGTGTCTTCAGAAGGGGGGGGTAACAGCCATACCAGAATATATGGCACAAATCTTTTGTGATATATTACTGAGCTCAGCCCTCAATGCCAATTTTTTGTTCGTCTCCCATCTTTTAGTAGCGTCCTTGATCCTAGTCATCTTGGCATGTAAGTTGTTCCAAACTGTGAATGCAATATCGTCAGGGTCCTCCGACCAGATGTCACGGATCATATTAACATAATCCATCTCACGTAACCGTGCCCGATTGAACTTGAACGCCACCCCTTTTTTCCCCGTGTCAGACTTCCATGAAAACGAGATCGGCATATGGTCAGATACCTCACATATGTGTATAGCCGTCCTTGGCTCCTTAAAACACTGCATGAGTCCCTCCTTAATCAACGTCCTATCGATCCTTTTGGCAATATATGAGACACTGGCTCGATTGTTGGACCACGTAGGCAGTAATGGTTGTGGTCTTATATCCATTATATGGTGATCATAGAACAGGTTGTGTAGATAGGGAGCCAGAGAGTCCAACCTGGCATGCGGACCCCAAATTTCATCAGCATGAAGAGTAAAATTTGTATCCCCCATAATAATCAGATTTTGAAGAGAGAGTATTCCGGTGTCCAGCATGCGTTTCCAAAAGTCAGCTCGATTTTGATATGGAGCGTATAAATTGATGATATTGAAATTACCTCCAATGCCACGGATCTCCCCGGACAATAAGATGCCTCCAAAAAAACTATAGGCCTTTAACTTAGCACGGGAAGGGTCCCATATGGCAATAGTGCCCCCCGAGTGGCCGATTGCATCCATAGCAGAACCATGCCATCCTGGTTTAATGCTAAGACATGTCGATAGGGCTTTCATCCGGTCGCATAGAGTTTCTTGACAGAGAATGATAAAAGAGTCTACAGATCTAAAAAAATCACGAAGGCAATGAATCTTGGAGGCATTGCCAAACCCCCGAATGTTCCATGATAATATTTGATTCATGAGGATACCGCATCCGGGTAGCCTGCTCTAGGCGCCCTTGGATTCCTCTTGTCAACTTCAACCATGGAAATAGGAATTTTAGTGAGACTATCATCTCCCTCCGAGAATAATGCAATAGATTTCATTTTCCCTTTTAATGATTTTTCAGTTCTTCGGATGGAAATTTTAGGGACAGAAGATGTTGAGCCCGGTATTGAATCAAGTTTTGGGGGTCTGTCAAACACAGTTAGTGCCGCCAGATCCAAATTTGGATTTCCCAAAATGGACTCGATGTCGCTTCCGACAGAGTTTCTAGGCGAATCATGGGCATCATATAGGGATGGAAGATCGACATCACCGCAGCGCCCAGTGACCTCATTGACAGATCTGACAGTGGAAGGTTCCCCTAGGACCGAGGTGGTGTCATGATGAAGATCTTGGTCACTGACTGATAGTGGGATAGAGGCTCCAGATGGACAAAATTGTGCTTTGTCAGGGATAATAGATGAGGTGCCACCCCTTTCATACCTAGGACCAGTAGGAGAGATCATACCATTTGTAGTATGGCGAGGTACCTGAGAGTAAGTGACTGGGTTTGGGATATATGGAGATAGATGATCCGGTTCCGTGGGGGAAGTAGAGTTGACTTGTGGCATGACCCGGATATGAGAATGGTGGTAAGAGTGGACGTGAGGTAAGGCATCAGAAACTTGTTCAGGATATGTCAGATCCTCACTATTCGACCTTTCATGTGCAGATACAAAAGAATCGACCTCAGAGGGAATGGAATTACCTGGAACATGACTGCTAGGACCATTAGCGTGAGAATGATCTGTCACGTCCGAATTCTGATGAGCATCAACATCTCGGATCGTATTCCGTCGAAGAGACGATGGTCTGAAAGGGCATTGTTCCTTGAGATGACCCGTTTTATGACAGACCAGGCATCGAAAGGGAACTCCCCAGTAGTCCATGCGCTATTGGTGCCTCCTCTCGCCCCATCGAAGGTCCACATCCCCAATAAGACCACCCCCGTAATCAACTTCAACCAGTAACCATGCAATCCTTTTGTCAGGAGCTCCCAAAATACTTGGGTCGATATATTTAGTGCAGCCAATGGTATCCCCGATGGCAGCCAACGCCTTAAGTGTCCAAAATTCTAAGGGCAGACCAGGTAATTTGACCCAGATAACCTTACTTCTTGGAGCCTCCATGACTGGATTGAAACCTAGGAACCATGGAATCAACTGGAGAAAACTTCTGCCCCTTACCCACATCCGGGAGATGATCTTGTACATGTCATTATCGTCCATAAAATGGACACTAAACCATCCGTTTAAAAGCATGCTAATCTTGGGTGCATATCCTATGATAGGAAACCACTGAGCTTTTATCCATCCAGCCGTGTCCATCTCACCAGCATCCGGAAACATCCAACGCCCAATAATCACCCTCCGTTCCAGACTAGTCACTCGAACACAGAGGTCTTCATAGTCCAAATTTACAACTCTGATGTCCATATTATGCTTGAATGGGTGTTGCTTCTCGCCCCTCCGACGTCGGTTCCTTTTAATCTGTCTTTTACTGTGATGATAATTTTGAGGAAGAAATGTATATGCCTGTAATATCTGATCATCAATATGAGAGTCCTCCAGCGAACTAATCTTCGAGTCGATTATACTTGCCTTGTGCTCCAGCTGTATTGAAACCCCACTCAGATTGATCTCCGATACAGCCATAGGCGGGAGGTGGTAGAGAGTAAATGAGAGATAATGAATACTGTGCTGTCAGGGTCAGTTCCGTCAGAAGCCACCGCCAAAATGTCCTACAGATATCCAGGATAGGTACCTAGGGAGGATCGTATAAGACCATTGTTCCTAAAATAGCCGATTATGGGCACAGCCAATATAGATTTCCGATCTATTGACGATATGGAATAGGATATAAAATACCATCGTCAGAATCAAGAACGATCAAGATCTAAAGAAGGGCAATCCCAATATCCATAATTTATGAGGATGTACAATCATCCAGCGATAACCAGTGAGTCCGAAAACTATCGTAACAGGTTCATCAACTTTTTAAATAGTTTCCATAAAGACCCCGGCCGTTGCATTGAGTATCCAGCAGTAATGCTTCACATCTCACCTAAAGCATTAAATAACCCTGATCCTTCGTCGAACATTTCAAATTGACGCTGGCAAGCTGACCAGAAAACCACCCCTGAGGCCAAGGTGAGAAAAATGTCCGCGGTCCCCGAAGAGTCGCAAGGGTTCAAGATGAACCATGTAATATGCACACCAACAACTAGTGAAAATTCACCAATCAGGGCAGGCTATCTGAATACAAATTCCTTTAACTTCTATAGCCTTTTCTTTGTAAATCATGTTGTCCATTAGCACCCAGTGAGTAGTAGATAGACCTCAATATAATGATAGCGATAAAAGCCAATATTGTAATCATGCAGATCTCCAGCCAATCACCATAAGAAAGCAACATAAGAATGCAGACACATCTACAGGCCTAACAAGAGCTAATCCCACGAACAGAGTCCACTGATAACTATAGCTCAGTAATAAGGGAAATAGCCACCAATAGCCAACAATTGTCATCAACTGGGTTCCATCTAGACAAACATACAATAATAGCCACCAAAACCAAACATCAAGATGTCGTCAATGGGTACCAGCTAACTACATTCATCAGTAGCCACCAAGAGCATCAACAAGTGTCCCCATTGGGTACCAGCTAAAACCCCTTAACCAAGCTCCTAACCAGAAGACACAACCAGACTTCACTCAGCAGGAGAAGAGAACTGAAGCACCCATGGTTCAGTAATAGCCACCAAAACAAACAGAAATTGTTTACAGATGGGTTTCAGCTACAGAACGACATCAATAGCCACCAAAATCCAACATCAAGTAGTTGACAATGGATACCAGCTTGAAACATTCATCATAGCCACCAAATGTAACAGCAATTTGTCCCTATTGGGTTCCAGCTAAAGCCACCAAACCCGGTACCATACCAGTCTCAGGTCCGTTGATAGAAAATCCAGCTACTGAAAAACTATTCTACAGCTGATTGAACGATGCTACAGTTGAATGCGAAACTATCCTCACGCCAAGCTTCTCATTCCCTGCAGAATGATTGAATTCACGTTATTCAGTTGCAGAACAAAAGCGAATAATTACCGTTCTCCATGATAATGACAGGAGGATTGTAATAACGTTGATTAAAGCCAAAATGACCATGCCTGCACAGAGAAGCAAATAAAATGTAGCAACTCTTCATGCCCGGTATCATAACGACAACGATCAAAGCCAATTCTCGTTTTTTCTGGAAAAAAAAAGCTCACACTCACCCTCTCACCGATGGCTTTTCCATTCCTCCCTGCTGTTTAAGTAAAAATAAACGATAGCATTAATTATATATATATATATATATATATATATATCTTCATACTCTGTATCATAACGACAACGATCAAAGCCAATTCTCGTTTTTCCTCTTAAAAAAAGCTAACAGTCACACTTTTACCGATGGCTTTTCCATTCTCCCGGCCAGGGTTGGAATTTCAAAACAAGATCAACAATCAAATTTGGCCCTTTTTACACTTTGATTACAAGTCTACACAATCTTAAACAATAATGGTTTTATAATTTTTTAAAATGTATTTAACATGAAAATTAAGCAAATCACCTATTATTCGTAATGTGTAAGTTAGATGTAATGTAAGAAATACAGTATCTAAATATTTGTAATGTTAGCTCAATTGTAATCAATATATTTGTCAAATTATTTATTTAACTTTTGTTTAATTTAAATTATTTGGTAAAAAATTGATATGTGAGATAAATTTTGCCTAATTATATTTATTATATAATATACATTTTTTAAATAGGAAAAAAATGTTTTATATATTAGAATTTCCAAAATGTAAATAGCTTACATATTGTAATTTGATATTTTCAACCTTATCATTTGTAAAAGGTAAAGTAGCTAATACATTTTAATTTGACAGTGTTAATATCAGAATTTGTAATTTGCAAAGGGGTAAGTTACTTACTGTTGAAATTTGAGATAAATTTTCAGTTGTGATGAATTTAAATTTATAAATTTAAGTCAATTATAATATTTAATTTTTGTTTTTTTTTTAATTATATTTTTACTTTAAAGATCATTTTTATTATTTAAAATTTATTAGAAATTTCAGATAAATTATAATTTATTTATATATTTTTTTATAACTAACTTTTATATATATATATATGGGCAAGTAGTCATTATATACTTATGAATTTGGGTTGACCACCAACAATGTCATATATTTATTACAATATGTCGCCAAGGATCACTCATTGTACAATTGATAGATTTCATGGTTATTAATGCTAGTCTTTCAAGGTAATACACTTTTGAGGCATTGTTGTCAAGTGGTAAATTCCTGAACATTAACATGGATATAACTTTATGTCTTCAAAAGTCAATGGTGTTCCACCTTTGTAGGTGGCAGATATTGGACAATTATAGATAGTTTGAAACATTTGTAACTTTTACCTTACTAATTTAAAAAGTCAAATTATAACTTATTAATACAACATCAAAGACAATAATATATTAAAACTACCTTTTTTTTATTAAAAAATACAAATTTAGAATAAAGATTCTTAAATCCTACATAGTATAATATTTGGAAATATTTAAATAAAAAGTGATAAATAATTTTGAATATTTAAATAGATAAAAGAGAGATTAGTAATATTGACCATACTAACAATTTTTTTTTATAGTTACTCAATTCCATCAATTTATTTAAAAAAAAAATCAATCCCAGCTCTTCCGAATATTTAGATGAGAGGGATTGAATAATTTACCACAATAACAATATAACTCTAAGTTTTAAACCATAACAATATAACATGTTTTGACATGTTTTGAGCCTATGACCTACTATAAACCGCTTTCAGTAGATAGTTAAATTATTTGATCTTATGGGCTGCAAATGCCATTTACTTATCACGTATCCACAAAATCACGCTTCCTGTTAGATGATTGCCTCGCTCGGATCGGTTCGGGTTCCTCTATTTGTCAGCAATTAAATCTTAACTCCCGTTTTTCAGCAGCATTCTGTGATGGGTTTTGCAGTGCTCTATTTTTCGAGAAAGAAAATAAGAGATTTACAATCTCTTGATTATGTAGCATTTGTTTTTTCTGATTGGATCCAATCCAAAATACATAATAAAAATAGACAGAAAGCAGAAAGCAAAAGGAATCTAAATGAGGGTCAAGACCCCACCACAGAAGACGTCTGAATAGACATAGAACATAGGAAAACAGAGGTCAAATAGCCTGTGAAAAAAAAAAACTGTAATCCGAAAAAGTTATAAATCGAACGAACCCATACCATTGTCACTGCTAGCTGAAAACATAATCAATCAATCAGGACCTAGGGAGATATCACGCTGGCAAAGCATATCTGCCTCCTAATTTTGCTCCCTTGGGTTTTGTAGTGCTCTATGCATCAATTTCTCTTTCAATCTTGATTTTGATCAAGAGGTCGCGGTTGGTTGGTTTGGAGGTGAGTGACCTGGAGAAGAGAAAAAGATAAACGATAAACTCATTGATGTGCGTGATATGACTAAATGAAGTGGTTTTTGGTTCACCGGTACAGCCTTCGCTTCCATGAAGGTACGGTCACATTCTTTCGATTTAATTTGAAGTAGTCTTTAGTGCGACTTTTTGAAGGCTTTTACGGTGACTTTTTACGATGTAATTTCTCTAAATTTCGGCAGAAATTTATTGAAAAGAGAAGTTTGATTGCTAACTTTGCACAATCGAAGTGTCCTAGAGGTTTTTGAGGGTGCTGAATCCATATAGAGTCAAAAAACCAGTTTGAATAACAAAAACTAAGATTTTATCTCAAAAAATTTCACTGGATTCCAGCCGCTGAAACTTCAAAAAGTCGCACTAAAGACAACTCCATTTTTTTTTCTTTCTTGCTTTGCAAAATTAATTTGACACAATATGGTTGATACAATTTTGGGGTCTGAAGATTTCTCTTGTGCGGCAAAGGATGATGCCCCGCTTAATCAATTTACATCGGGTAGGAATAATGGAAGATCAAACATTACAGGTGCACAGGAACATTTCTGGGGGTGGTCAACAAAACAGGAATGTTTTTAAACCAACATCTATAATCAAAGAAGTTTCTTTGGAATTTGACGATCTGTGGGATCGAGTTATTAGTCTACAAAAACGGGCCCTCATTGGGCGATGGATGCATGCGGAGGTGGGTGAACTTAATATGGTTGGATGGGTTAACACTTTCCGGGCCCCTATGCTTGAATACAAGCCTAAGGTTAGTTTGCTGATGGGAAACTGATTCAATATTCATTTCCTCCATGAAAAAGATTGTATGAAGGTGACGGAGCGTATTTGAGTGAGGGGTAGAAGTTATATGCAACTTATACCTTGGTATTTGGGGTTCAATCCTATATTGGATGCTCCTCGGAGCAAGCTTATATGGGTAAAACTTCTTGGTTTGTCGCTGGAGTATTGGACCATAAAGACCCTTAGGGCAATTGGTAATTCGATTGGCACAACTAGATATATAGATCCTCGTAGTATTGGCACGACGGATAAACGGGTTGCATGGATTCTTGTTGAAGTTGCTTTCCAAGGGGAGATGGTCGAGGACATTGACTTGATTGGGGGTCAGCGTCGACATCGGCAGAGGATTGACTATTGGGGTGTACCATTTAGGTGCCTTATCTGTCATCAGACTAGCCATATTCAGAGGAATTTTCCAAAAAAACATAGAAGGGTGGCTCACGAGCGAAACATTTGTATTGGCCAAAAGAAACAAAATGCTCCCTTTTATTCTTCAAATGTGAATTACCGGGTAAGGATATATCTTCTTCTTTTGAAAGTGAACATGATAATGCCTCTGATAAACATGATGTTCATAAACCTCATCCTTTACCCATTAAAGTACACCTCAGTTATCAGATAACAGATGCCCTAAAGGATATTTGACGCCTCCTCCATATAAATTAGCTTCTACCTTTTAGGCTGGGACCATTGATGACCCCCAAGGTTGTTGTATATCTGAGAAATCTGTTCCTCTTCCTCCTTTGCCGCCCACAAATGAGCCTTTAATAATTTCCCCTTCTATGCCCCCCCTAGAGTGGGCATCTCCTCATTCCTCACATGATCCTATTTCGGACCCTCCTATTGATCCTCCTAAAAATACTGTTGGAAATGATCTGGACTCTATTCTGCTGAACCCTTTGCTAAATCTGGCAGCCCTTACTGTCTTTGATAAAATTCTAGTGGAACCCCAGCCATCCATATCTCCATATTCTACGTCTAATATTATTGTTAGGAAGACATCCAAAACAGGTTCTAGACACTTCCGGGGTCGACAAAAATCTAAGGCTCTTTTTCAAGGGGAGCTACTCGACTTACAGGACGTTCCTATTATGGCGGTGGAGGAACATCAGGCCCTTAGAGCAAGCAGCCCAGGAAAGGGTTTGCCATGAACTCTATATTGTCTCTAAACATAAGAGGGATGGGCGACCCTTCTAAGATTCTTCACCTCCGGAAGATGGTCGATGATAATTTATCAACCATCGGTTATTTTCTTGCAAGAGACCTTATGTCCTAGGTTGTTTGCTATTAAGGCTCTTTTGCCCTTTTGTCTTGGTTGGATGGCTGTCGGGATTGATGAAAATGGTAGGGCAGGCGGTATTGTAGTTCTCTGGAATACTCTGATGGTAAATTTCAAAGCATATAAATTTTTTGGAGGGATATTTTTATATGGCTTATTTCGAGGGATTAAGGAAAAGATTGTCCTCATCAATCTATATGCTCCTTGTCAGGCCCGCAGTGTCTTCTGGGATAATATGGAAAACTGTGGAATATTATCTCTGAAGAATCTATTGATGATTGGGGAATATAATGTATCTTTGGCTGCCGATGAATCTTGGGGTTCTCGCGCCCGACGTGATCCTCTTACTAATAAAATAGGAATGTTGCTTGGTAACTTCGGATTGCTTGACATAAGACCAGTCCCTGTGGTGCCGACATTGACCAATAGGCGATGTGGTTTGGGTTTTATTGCGAAGTGATTAGGTCGTGCAATGATCAAACCGGAGATTTTCAGGCTCATGGGGAACTTGCGTTCGAGAGTGATTTCTTCCTCTCTATCTGATCACATGGTGATCCTGTTATCTTGGCGGCATGAACCCAAGCCCAAAGGTCTGCCTTTTAAGTTCAATCGGGTTTGGTTATCTGACCCTGAATTTAATGAGTTGGTGACTGTATATTGGAAGGAAGATGCTCTGGACATAATGGATGGTATAGGATGGCCGATAAACTTAGAAGGCTGAAGGGTGTTGTTAAACAATGGGAGCGTAACAAGGAAGAGAAGCAAAAGAAAGAGTACATTAAAATTGAAGCTTGTATTGCTGAGATATATAAGAAATTGTAAATTGTCCCTCGAAACGAGGTGATATATGCTTTAATTGCCGATTTGGAAGCCCGTAAACTGGCCTTATTATGGATTCAAGAGACAACTTGGAAACTCAAGAGTAGAAATTAGTGGCTTCGGGAAGGTGACTTGAACACTAAATATTTCTATAAATGTGCTAACGGGAGGCATAACAAAAATGCAATATGGTAGATTCAGTCAGTGGATGGTATGAGTAAGATTTCTAATACTGAGATCTTGAAGGAGGCTTATGATCATTTCAGTGATTTCTACAAAGCGGATGGGGGTCATTGATCAATTACCTCATATTTTTTATCAACAGGCTAATGATATCATGTCAAAACCTATCTCTAAAATGGAATTAGAAATTGTTCTTAAATCATTTGCGCAGGGTAAAAGCCCAGGTCCCGATGGCTGGCCAGTTGAATTCTATCTTTACTTTTTGGATATATTGGGGGATAAATTGCTCTCAGTCACAGAACAGGTTCGTATTCTGGGTCATGTTCCAGGGGATCTGAATTCTACGTTCATTGCTTTGATCCCTAAATCTTCTGATCCTTTAACATTTGCTGACTTCAGACCTATTGCTTTATGTAATGTCTTATATAAGCTCACATCTGAGACTATTGCTAATCGCATGAGAGGGTTTTTATCTATCGCCATTTCGGAGGATCAATATGGATTTCTGCAAGGAAGATCGATCCATGATGCAGTTGCTATAGCTCAAGAAGCAATGCACACTATCCATGATAAAAAAAGAGAGGCTCTCATATTAAAAATTGATTTATATAAGGCCTATGATACTGTTGATTGGTCTTTTATCAGGCTTGCTCTCCTTAAAATTGGTCTATCGATATCTTCAATTAGGGGGATCATGGCTTGTATCAGTTCTGTTAGGTATGCTGTCCTCATCAACGGTGTCCCTACAGATTTCTTCATGGCTGGGAGAGGACTTAGGCAAGGATGCGCCTTATCTCCCCTCATTTTTATTCTAGTGATGGATGTCTTTAGTAATCTTATGAAGATGGCTACGAATGCAGGATTTTATGCAGGTTTATCCTTTTCTCCATTGGTAAGCATCACTCATTCTCTTTTCGTTGATGACTTGCTAGTGTATGGAAATCTTATCAGAAACCAATAGTTCTATCCCTCTTTCATATTGACCCGTTTTGGTGCGGCTATTGGTCTTTCTATTAACAAGGGGAAATCAATCCTATTCTATCATAATGGTGACATTGAAGAGATACACTTTATCGTTGGTTTCTTAGGGGTCAATATTAAATTACTCGTAGATGGTATAACTTATCTGGGTTTCCGGCTGAAGCCATGTGCCTATTTTAATCGGGATTGGATTGGCTGGTGGATAAATATAAGAACAAAATTTTGAAATGGACTAACAAGTGGCTTTCCCTTGGCGGTCGGTATATTTTGGTACAATCTGTACTATCCCATCCTATGGTATATTGGGCGCATTTGTTTTACTTTCCAGCTTTCATTATTGACATAATAAATGCAATTACAATGCACTTTATATGGGCTAGATCATCCTCGAGGAAGAAATATCACCTTTGCAAGTTATCACTCCTTACTATTCCCAAATCTTTTGGAGGATGGGGTTTATTGGATCTTCGGGTTTTCTCTAATGCCTTGATCACCAAATCGTTATGGCGTGTTCTAAACAGTAATGGGATTTGGGCCAAAATTATTGGTCATAAGTATATATCTGGCGATCCTATTCATCAAATCTTTTTTGGTACTTTTGAATCTGGTCATGCTTCTTCTCAGATATGGCACAGCATTATCAAGATCAAGGAAATTCTGGGTAGTAGATTGAAATGGAGATTTGGAAATGGGCAAAAAATCCCCATTGGATGTGCCAGAATCACGGGCCTTCAGGATATGGAGGTTTTTGACGCAGTTATTATACACTGACTAAATCAAAGGGGATTATTTTTTCTGTCTGACATTATCTCTCACTGGGAATTGGGTGCCCCTATATGGAAATCTTTGTCTGCTATCGGTTTACATAACCACGATTCAGATTCCTGGAAGCAATTTATTGGATCTTTACAGCTGGCCGATTTATCACATACTAGAGTGGGTGACAGAATTTCATGGGATGGCTCATTTCAGGGAAATGGTATATCAGTGCATGAATTATACCTCAAAATAAAATCTATCCAGAATAGTGATAGGCCCATATCCTGCTTCTATCTGGCATGGAGATGGAAGATTCCATACAAGATTATACTGTTTATTTGGCTTCTTAGGCACGTGAAGATACTCACATGGGAGAATATCCAAAAACGAGGCAATCGGGGACCTGGGAGATGCACACTTTGTAAAATTGAAGATGAATCTGTTGGTCATCTATTCATTGAATGTATTGTGGCCCAACGAATATGGAGGTTATTTTTGCCATTATTGGAAGATCCACTCTGGAGTCCTATTGATTGTGAGTAGACATTTCAATATTGGGCAGCAACTAAGGGATGCTACATTTCTATGTTATGTGGGAACTTTGGGGTGTTCGTAATCGCATGATCTTCCAAGATGCCCCCTTTGACATAACTAGGCTGCACTCAAATATTATGTGTTGGATGAAAAATGTACCCACAAGCATGCCTGTTATTGTTGATCTCTCAGTTCGGGGAAGGCCTCACAAAATTGATCTTCCAGTAATATTCTTTAATGGTGCACAGAATGGAGGAATTTGTGGGTGTGGGGCTTGGATTAAAGTATCAAATCTGAGATGTATCATATAATATGGAATGGCAGTTGTGGGACAAACAACAAGGCTGAGCTCACGGCTTTGTGGAGTGGGATCATGGCGGCTTTTCATCTTCAGTTTCCAATCGTTCATATATATGGTGTTTCGAGAATCATTATAGATGGTATATCAGGAAATCAAAATTGCAAGGACAACACTTAAAGAGATGGATCGAACGCACTCTATATATCTTATCAAAATTCCAGAATTTTTCTATAAATCATATATAGGGAGCATAATGGGCAGGCTAATAATTTATCGAAGAGACTGGATGATTCTTTTGGCATCATATCGGTTCTACACTACATTAATGCTTCTCAGGTGGCATCCTTTACTGTCCCTCTTCCTTGAGTATATCTGGATTGCGCAAATGAACACGGTATCAACTATCAAGCGAGCCTGTTATCCGATTTTCAAGCGAACCTGTATTTCGTCTTCTTTGCAGGGGATACCCTTCTGCTCATATCGGTGTTAGTTGACTTTCTCTTCGGTTTTTTTCACTACTTCATACTATTTTTTCGTGAATGTGGACGTCCAGATAGATTTTGACAGGAACACTTCTTCATTTCCCCTCAGCCGCAATCTTTTTGAGATCGAACTATAGGTGGATGATCATTACTATTTTGGTCATATCTTTGCCACTGGATAGAGGCGGAATCCTTATTTTATATATATAGATTGCTGAACCATTTTTCATGATTTCAGTTTCATTAAGGAAATGTAAATAGTGGTTCCATGCTTCTATAGGATATGCTGCAGAATATGTTAGCTGTCTTTTTCTGTTTATGCTGGGACATTATTTTCTCTACTGGATCATTCAGTCGTGAATGTATCAAGAGGCTTTATGTATTTGAAATTTTTTTCAAAAAAGAAAAAATGCTGTTTCATATTATATTAGAGAAAACAGTCCATATGTTGTTTCATATTATATTAGAGAAAACAGTCCATATGTCATTGGATACAATACACGATCAACAGGTTATACAACCAGATCATCCAACCAGAAACGGAAATCACAACATAATAGGTGCCCAACCCAGAAATAGAAAGGAAACCCCATGACACCTATAAGGATTCTAAAACAGCATATGCAACATGACCACTATCCCATTACATAAGAGAGGTACGAGAGTCGAAGGCGTTCACTGCTAGTTGTAACATAAAAGTAACAAGAAGGTCAGAGAGGTGGAAGTCACCCATCCAGACATCCAAAAAAACCTGTCAAAGTCCAAGTGCCCAACCAATCAGAGAAACATAGTCCAAATTAAATCCAGATACCATGAAGATGATATGCCAAGAGCAGAGGTCTCAGCATCAACATGAGAAAACCGGCTCGCTTGATATATGACATCAGGCTCGCTTGAAAAAGGATCAGGCTCGCTTTGCTAAACCGCTCCAAGGAAACAGTAGCAGCAGAAGTCTTCTAAATATGTTCCCAAAATCTTCATCCAAAAAGGGTAAGGAGTAGTAAAAACCATATACAATGCAGGATACAACGCAGGAAACTATAAGAGGTATGTAAAAGATGCCAACTTCTTGTAATACCGAAAGTGAATAACCGTAATGTTTCCATATTTGAAATATGAACTGTAATAGTTGTTATCATTTCTATCTCAGGGTAATTGCAGGGTTTGAACACACATAGTTGGCATTTCAGTCAAGAGAGAGACCGGGCCGGTTCAGGTAAAGCTCGCTGCGTACTCGGTAATTGTTTTAAATTTTCTATGGTGGGTCTCTGGCTCCAACTTTTTAAATGTTGAAATGGAATTTATCTCACTGTTTTGCAGGAGTCATTGTCCTCCAGCAAGATCAGCTGTCGGAGAAAATGCGATGAGAAGATTACGTGCTTTTGTTTTATTTATGTGGGAAGTGTAAGTTTAAATAATAAATTTAAGCACTGCCATACATTGTTTTTAAGCATTTTTATTTTTTATTTTAAATTTTTGTTGGGTTAAGTTATTTGATAAAAGAAATGATATGTGAAATAAATTTTGTTTTTTTAAGTTATTAAGAAAGTGTTATATTTTTTATATAAAGTATATTTTTTAAATAAGGAAAAATTGTTTTATATATTAGAATTTGTAAGATGTAAAATAGTTAATATATTGTAATTTGATATATTTAATTTTATTATTTATAAAAGGTAAAGTGGTTAATACATTATAGTTTGGTATAATTAATATTGTAATTTATAAATTGCAAAGGGTAAGTTACTGGATGAGTTGTTTTTTAAGTTATTAAGAAAGTATTATATTTTTTATATAAAATACATTTTTTAAATAAGGAAAAATTGTTTTATATATAGAATTTGCAAAATGTAAAATAGTTAATATTGTAATTTGATATATTTAACTTTATCATCTATAAAAGGTAAAGTGGTTAATACATTAGTTAATATTATAATTTGTAATTTGCAAAGAGTAAGTTACTGGATGAGATGAAGTTTGAGATAATTTTTAAATTTAAATTTTTTAAATTGATATGGATTATGATAAGTATTATATGTTAATCACATGATGTTTTGAAGTTTACTTATAATTATGGTTTATTTAATTTTTTTTTTCCTACTTTGAAAATTATTTTTATTATTTAATTTATTAAAAATTTAAGATGAATTATAATCTATTTATATAAATTTTGATAACCAATTATAACACACATATATAAAGGCAAGGTTGTTAATGATTGAAGTTTAATATATATTTCAAGTTATGGTTGACTTGGAGTCTAGTGACTTCAAACTTATGAATTTGGATTGACCATTCTTAAAGTTATGACCATTAACATGGATATGGCTTTATGCTTGCAATGCCAATGGTGTCCCACCTCTTGATAGGTGACATATATGGGCAAATACAAATAATTTGAAGCATTTTTTGCAGTTACCTTAGTAACCTATCAAGTCAAACTGTAAATTATTAATACATCATTGAGCATTGATATGATAAAGCTAAACTCCTTATTAAAAATTTAAAATTAACAACTTACATTTTAATAAATAGATGTAACCATTCTTAAATGCTACAAGTCTAATATTGTGGGATTATTTAGATGGAGGGTGAATTAGTAATTGGGAATATTTGGATGGAGGGTGGATTAGGAATTGACAACAAAAATAATTGGTGAATTTACATTTTAATGAATAGGGGTAATATTTTTAGATGCTACATAGTTGGAAATATTTAGATGGAGGGTAAATTTATAGTTGCTCAAATCCAAAAATCAATTCCTTGGCTTCTTTTGAATATTTGGATAGTGACTTAGGAATTGACCATAACAACAATATTTGGACAGTACCATAACAACAATAGATAACTCTTCAGTGGCCTACTTAAATGGTTCTCCACCAGATCCATTCAATGTTCACTCTCACTATTCATCATTTAGTCAATATGGGTAGGTCGTAATTATCTTATCTTTGAGAATAAATATGTCACTGTGAGGAATGTGGTCACCGATGCTATTGTGCACTTCACGGAATTTGGATCTCCTGTCAAGAAGAAATCGATCCTAAAATTCTCCATCTGAGACTTGGGATTGGTATTCCTTATGGGATACTTTGATGGTGTTTTTCAAAATATGCAATGTGGTTGTGGTGCAGTTATCACTTTGACACCGGGGAAGCATTTTCACTTCTGGTGGTGTGGAGGATTTGGGACCAACAACAAAGCTGAACTTATTGCCCTTTGGGGAGTCCTTTCTTGTGTAGTATGACTGGGACTCAGTGACATTTTCATTTTCGGAGATGCAAAAGGGATCATCAACTGGGTGAAAGACCTTACACTCTTTCATCCCCCTCTATCAAATTGGATCTGTAGAATTTGGGTTCTGAAGCAATCTTTTCAGCCTATTGAATATGGACACATCTATCGGGACCAGAATCAGATTGTTGACCTCCTCTCCAAAAGAAGTATCACACAAGATACAGGTAAAATTGAATATGTTGCTTACTAACAAGGCTCACGGGTTAATGCTAGTTTCTTCTACACTTAAACCCCCTCAACTTATCTCTTCTTCACAGGGAAGTTGTGTTTATTTGGTTTTTTTTTTTGTTAAATTTTTTGCTACTAATTATTAGTTGGTAATAAATGTACTATGAGCAACCACATTTCTTTTTGTTTATTCTGAGAAATACTTTGTAATTGAATATAACTCTCTACTTGGGATATAGTCTTCTAGCTATTTCTAGTTGTTTCTGAATCATAATGAACTAAAATAAGTATCACACAAGATACAGGTAAAATTGAATATGTTGCTTACTAACAAGGCTAGTGGGTTAATGTTGGTTTCTTCTACACTTAAACCCCCTCAACTTATCTCTTCTTCACAGCGAAGTTGTGTTTATTTGGATTTTTTTTTTTTTTAATTTTGCTACCAATTATTAGATGGCAATAAATGTACTGTGAGCAACCACATTTCTTTTTGTTTATTCTGAGAAATACTTTGTAATTGAATATAACTCTCTACTCGGGATATATTCTTCTAGCTATTTCTAGTTGTTTCTGAATCATAATGAACTAAAAATATGAAATTGCCTTCACTATCAGGGTGGAAAATCATCCTACTATAAACGAAATATGTAATCTCTATTTGTTAGATTTGTTAGATAATAAAAGTAAAACAAATGTTTTCTTCTAAAAATAAAACAATAGATAACTGTAAGTGAAAATTACATTTGAACCTATACCCTATAAACAACTCCCAATTGACAACCTAATTTGAGTAGATTGTTAAATTTTTTGAGCTAATCGTTGCAAATGCCATCAACTTAAGACATATGTACATAAGGGTTACCTGTTAGATGATTGTCTCACTTCGATCGGTTTGGGTTCCTCTGTTTTTCAACAATTTAATCCTTAACTCGCGTTTTTCAACATTCTGATGGGTTTATAGTGCTCTATGCATCAGTCTCTCTTTCAATCTTGATTTTTCAGAGGTCGTGGTTGGTTGGTTCGAAGGTGAGTGACCCGGAGAAGAGAAAAATATGAAGGATAAACTTATTGTTTTATGATGTGGATGTGGAATTGACATGTGCGTGATATGACTAAATGCAGTCGTTCTTGGTTCACTGGTAAAGCCTTCACCTCCATGAAGGTATGGTCACATTCCTCCGATTTTTTTTTGTCTTTCTTGCTTTGCAAAATTAATTTGACATAACCCAACTCTGCTAGACAATGCTCTGACTTAGGATTGGTTTGGGAGAGTATAACAGTTGTTTATTATTTTTATCTCAAGGTAATTACAGAGTTTTAAAGCACATGGAGAAAGACTATTGGAATTCCAATCAAGAGAGAGACGAAGCCATTCCAAGTAAAGCTCGCTTCGTACTCGTCAATTTAAAATAAAATAAAAATTGGTGGGTCCCTAGGGTTTGGCTAAACTATTTTTTAAATGTTGAAATGAAATCTTTTCTCACCATTTTGCAGGAGGAGTCAGTCTCTTCTAGGAGGTGTTAAGGACAAAATGGGATGAGAAGATTATGTTCTTATCTTTTATTTCCGTGAGAAGTGTAAGCTTGTTTTTTCATATATTAATTTTTTTCCCTATTATGTTCTTGTGTTTTATTTCTGTGAGAAGTGTAAGCTTGTTTTTTCATGTATTAATTTTTTCCCTATTTGCCCAGAATTTAATCTTTAGAAAGCATTTTTAGCGTTGATAGTTGGTTTCATTCAGGGCTTTGCGGTGCTCTTTGTAACTTTCGATAAATGTTGAATTCATTACACCATTGATTTTTTCTCTGCATTGTGTTTGACTGGAGAAACAAATGATGAACAATAAACTCTTTTCTCTCATGAAAATGGAATTGGTTGCTAGCGTGCGATTGCGATTGATTGTGGTCGTTCTATTCGATACAGCCTACCTCCATTCAGGTAGGGAGACATTCCAATATTTATTGTTTTGTATTGAATTTATTTTATGTAACATTCATTGCAACTCACATTTTAAAAGTACAAATAACATAGGGTTGCCCTATTTTTTTGGGCGAAGCTTATTTTCCAGTCCATCAGCTAATAAATGCATTGAGGCAGGAAATGCCTACCATGTCCATCAGCTAATAAATGCATTGAGGCAGGAAATGCCCACCATGGATTATGTACCTGCTTTAATCCTACGGTGGGCATTTCTTGCCCCATGCATTTATGGGTCGATGGTCTGGAAAATAAGCTTCGCGATTTCTTTGCAACTCGAATTTTTAAAACAATAGTCTCGGGAAGTACAAATAAATATAGGGCTTGCTCTTGCAAAGTTGGAGTACGACTTTTGTTTTTATATCTCTTCAAGTGCTTTTTTTTTTTTTTTTTTTTAAATTTAAAAGAATCCTTTGTAGAATATATTGTTTATTTTTATTTTATTTTGTTATTCTTAAATTTAACGTGTTAAGATATATGAAATAATTTAAATAATTTTTTCATTATATTTTTTTAGCAAGAAAATTATATTTTATATGAATATTAGAATTTGTAAAAGTAAAATAGTTAATATATTGCAATTTCATATATTCAATTTTTAATTTGTAATAGGTAAATGTTTAATATATTGTAGTTTGAAACAGTGAACAATCATAATTTTTATATTATGATTCATTTAAATTTGTAAATTTAAGTTGATTATAATTTGTTTGAAGTTTGAGATGAATTATAATATATATATATATATATATATATATATATATATGGTTATATCTTTTTCACTTTGGATTATGAAAAGTTAACTTAGTAATCAACATTAAAATTTGCAAAGGGAAAAGTTGATAATACATTGAAGTTTGATATAGATTTCAAGTTATGGTCCACTTGGAGTCTAGTGAGTTTAGAATTATGAATTTGGTTTGACCATGAGAAATGCCATATATTTACCACAACATGTCATTAAGGGTTATACAACCTATTGTATGGTTGATAGATTTTATGGTTATTAATGCTAGCCCTTTAAGCTAATGCGCTCTCTCTAGGGGTTGTTGTAAAGTGGTAAAGTTGTGACCATTAACATAGATATGACATTATGCCTTCAAATTCCAATGGTGTCCCACCTATTGATTGGAGGTGGATACTTGACAAATATAGATAATTTGAATTACCTTTGGTCATTACCTTACAAATATGATCTTTACAGGTCAAATTTTAACTTATTAGTACATCATTGAAGTTTAACGATGACATAATAAAACTAACCCCTGTCATTAAGAATTTACATTTTAATGAAAAATGGTAACCATTCTTAAATGCTACATAGTCTAATACTGTAATTGCCCAAATGCCATGAACTTATTTTTTCCAAGGAAAATTGATTCCCTTTCTTCAATAGAGTATTTGAATGGAGGGTGGCTTGGTAATTGAAGACAATAACAATAGGTAACTCTAAGGGAATTGATTGGATTGCGTGAACATTTCATCTATCACAACAACCGGAAATTATTTTCCTAATTGTTAATTTATTTAACAATTTATTTGCAGCTTTCTACGACAAATACCAAGTAATTCACATTTTGATTTTCACAAATAAACTACAGAAGAAAATAGCACTAAAAACTGAGAAAATTATAGCACACACAAACATAAAAATAACACCATTATTTTTGGACAAATGTTCCCAGAAATAAAAGAAAAAAAAAAAAAAAAACCAACTTGGGAAAACCGGTGTAGCAGTTGAGGGTTTTATTATTATGCGGTAGTAAGAAATTCTAAGTACAATAATATGGATGTTGAAATATGGCTATCTTGTAGATAAAATACTAGCAAAAACATCTAGAGGGAATTTACCCTCTCTCGAAAATTTCGGCACTGGACTACCTCTAAAAAGCAAGTCATTCAACTAGGTCTGCGCAGGCTCTGTGTCAACTTGATGTTGTCTGTTGCAACTACTGCTTGAATTGACTATTAGTCTAGCTGTCTTGCCTACTGCTGATTGGGAAAACGTCTCTCTGACACTCTGTAACCTCTGCTCAGCCTTTAGAACTAAAAACATCTGCCCTCTTCAGCAATCAAAATGCCTTCTTAAGTCTCTGTGCTTCCTCTATGTAGTCTCTTGGAGAAATCTCGACCTCTCTCCAAATGCACTCGCTGGATCTGGAAAACTTCTTCTAACCTCACTATCTCTACCCCTCACTATCTTTGCTTCCTCACTGAAGCTCAAAATCTTCAGTAATTGACTATTTCTACTTTGGAAAGTTGAATTCTCCAAGTTCTTCTCGTGTTTCTAGTGCATTCTCTAACTGCCCATCGACTTCTTCTTATAATCCTCTATTGGAGCATCAATGGACAAGATTAAAACTTAATCAAGGATTGGGATCATATCAGAGTCGATCCGTGTGAGTTTCTAGAGAATTTTGACCTTGACTTAATTAATTCTGATTAATTAACCACATTCCCTAATTTTATACTTAGGAAATGTGGTTAATAATCTAATCAAGACATCTCTGGGTGGAATTTCCAGAAACGATTTTTGGCTTATGGAAATCTCATGTCTTCTAGCATCTCCACCAAGCTTCATGACTAGAGCACATTTGATGCTACAAATATTGGAATTAATTCTTCCATAACTTCCAATTTTTCGTGAGTTGTAATTGTGTGAGTTCCTAGATTAATAGTTGTACTAGCTATTTTTAGTAATCTAGATCCACCATTCTCAGATCTAGAAGAATCATGTATTCCTATATATGTAATGTCTCCGATATCAATAAGATAATTGTGTGATTTTTGTTGTGTGAACAATCTCTCTTGCTCTCTTCAAGTTTCTAACATGGTATCAGAGCGGGTTCTAGCTTAACTCCCTCACAGGAGAGCCAGGAAGATGGGGGAGCTTTAATAGGTTCTCTATACACAGTTTAGTGTGTGACTTTGGTGTGTCTGTGTGTATATTTGTTCGCCGTGTTAGATCTGTTTTATTTTATTTTTAAATGGTGTTACAATGAGATCTCCATTTTTCCAACACAATATTTTGACAATAGCATGAATGGTGAGGGTATGGGAAAGAGCATCCAAGAAAATCACTGTTGCAATTGATTAAATCATTCAACGTTGTTAGGCCTCTCTCGCACAAGCCTCTGTCTGAGGTTGAATCTAAAAGAATCTCCACCTGAAGAGAAACAACCCTGACTTCTACAAGATTAACTCGAAATTTTCTCCCAGTTACAATAATTTGGAAAATGCTAAAAATATTGGCCTTGGTGGATGTCAGGAATATGGATTTTCTAAGAAGTTCCACAATATCCTTTGTTATTCCCTAGTTGTGTGCTATACTTACACGCGAGCAATTATCGCTTGCTATTTCTTGGAGAAGCACAACAACATTATGCTTTCCTTCAGTTTTTTTATGCACAAGAATGTATATAATGCAATGTAAAGAATCGATAGAAGTAAGTGATTCTCGAACCTCCTCGTCTACGATCGATAAAATCACAGCAAGCGTTCCCAGTGCCTCATCACAAATGTCCACTGTGTCTTGCAATCTGTTCAGTGCCTGGACACTATGTGCTGCGAAAATGGAAATCACATTGGAAGATTCGTCGAGGGTCATCCATTCATTCAAGGAGAAGGATAACAGTGGAAATAATCTTAAAGAAGCTTTTATATGTCTAATTTCCATTTGATTGTTTAGATCATTCAAGAAGGACAAATTACTGCCACATGTAACCACTAGTCAATGAAGAGTGTGATGGGGCTGAGTACGTCTTAATTAAGGCTATCAGTTGCCAAGAGAATCTTAAAAAAACCATTTTGATGCTTACAAAGTGGTCTCAAGTCAATTAGGACTCGTCTTTATCAAATGTGAAGGATTATTATATATGGATATGAGGCGTTGTTATTAGGTCAATGTGATATTGCAATTTGGATGTTAATAGTTTTTATGGTGCAATTTATTAAGGTGTGTGTTTTTCTATATGTTCTAGTTTGTGGTGTGAATTGAAGTGGTATTGTGTTATTATATTGTGAAATAATCAAAAGATGTAGAACCACAAAGAATAGGCCAATTATTCAATAGACTAATGTGACCTGTCGTGCTCCAGGAGCATTATTCGCAGGTAGTTCTGAATAAGGTCAAGCTGGTGTGACTCGTCGTGCTCCGGGAGCGACAGTACAGGTTATTTTATAAAAGGTAAAGTTATAGAATTGTTTGTTGAAGACATTTTGTATCCAAAATGCTATCCTAGATAACTGATGAAGGCTGCGGAGTGTTGTGGATTCAACATATGGTAGCACTTCCATAGGATGGTTCAATTTGAAGACTGACCCATTGTGGTCTGGGAGGTTGAGAAGCGTCAATTCTGCAAAGCACCTGAAGGATGGTCTGAAGCGGTTATATCTTAAATGGATCAAGTGGGAAGATAGAAATTGTGGTGAAGAAAAGAGTGGAAACTGTGATATTTCATAGTGTATATGAGTGCTAGTGATGACCATATCAGACAAATTTGACATAGATTCATTCATTGTTGTAATGTCTACTTTATGGTTTTTTCATGTAAGCATTAAGGAAGGGTATTGGTAGAATGCTTCCATGACTTCCAAGTTTTCGTGAGTTGTAATTGTGTGAGTTCCTAGGTTAATAGTTGTACTAGCTATTTTTAGTAATCTAGATCCACCATACTCGGATCTAGAAGAATAATGTATTCCTATATATGTAATGTCTATGAGATTAATAACATAAGTGGGTGATTTGTATTGTGTGAACAATCTCTCTTTCTCTCTTCAAGTTTCTAACAACAAAAACTAACACTCCCTCTTAGTGAGTACTATGTTCCAGTGTTGCACACCTTGCTACAACACTCTTTATTTGTATCATCCTTTTGTCACATTGCTGATGTCTGGTTTTTACTGCCCACCAACTACTACTCAACTCTGATTTTTCATCTGTGTTGCTGCTGACATTGTTGTATTGTTGTCAACTCTGCATATGCACTGCAACTCCCACTCATATGTTGTTGTTGAAACTACAGCTACTGCAACTAAGAAGCATCCAAAGTACTGAATCAATTGTGTTCAGTATGATGCATTTGGCACTCAAATCTTAACAGCTACTATCCTCTACATTGTCCACTAAATAAATTGTGTTGTTCCTGACTCTTCACTGTGCCACTTTGCACTACTGCCAACTCTGCACTATTCTCCCCATCATCTGACTGCTACTAGTCAACAACTGTCACTCTTATACTAACTACAACAACTACCACTGATCCATCATGCTATTGAATATTGTGGGCCCCTCGTAGCCCAAGTAATGATCTATAAGGTGGACTCCTCAATGGACCCTACCTAATATTTGCAGCTCTTTGGGGCTACAACACTAAATCACCCCACCTCACTCATGGAGGTATATCTGCGAACATAGCAAACTCTAAGTCCTCTAACCTAGAGGAAAGCTTGTCTATTTCCGAGGACGCTACCTGTTGATCATGCTTCTCCTGCCTATCCCTCTTGACACTGAGTATTGTAGTGACCTAGATCACCACATCTAAAGCACTTGACCTTTGACAGGTCCTTCTTCTTCTTCTGCTCCCCCTACGTCTTACTAGGACCCTTAGATGCAAGGGACACATTCTCCTCCTTACTCTTCACGCCCTTACTGTTGTTTCCAATGATAGTTCTCTTCAACAGAGCCTGCCTCAACTCTTCCTATTGCAGATTGGACCACATCTTGTCCCACCTTAGAAAATTATCTATACCCAAGATACTCTGGACAAATACCTTCCAATCTTCTGAGACATTATTCAGTGCCAATCATACAATATCTGTGTGTTGAGGTGCTAATACAGCAATTGAAAATTGGTCTCTAATTTCCTAATTCCAATTGAGAAAGGCATTTATTCTCTCACCCTTCTGCATCCTTGTGTTCCTTAACTTCTCGTGGAGATACATCTTTTGTTTCTCAAAAGAACTCTGAAACAACCCAAACAAGGCATCTCACATCTCCTTGGTCGTTTCCTTCTCTACCACATGTGAGACTAAGATGATCTCAAACTCCATCCAAAATCAACCTCTTGGCCTTTGCCATTTCCTTTTTGAACTCCTTATGCTGATCAGAATCCTGGGTACTACTAACACACTCTTTGCATGAGTCTTCAAACCATATTCATCCAGAAGGAATAACACCCTTTCCTTCGAGATGACATAGCTGGAAGCACCCTTCAATTTGTCTTGGTCCCTGAGCCATGTTGTGGCCATCTCTAGATCTGATCTAGAAAATCCCTCTTTTTCTGTGTGGCTGTTGCTCTGCTACTCGCACTCCCTCCTGTAATGTACAGTTCTACTAACTTCTATTTCCAATCTGCAACTGGGAAAATCAAATTTCTTGGCTAGAAAATATCTGAAGAAATCTCCCTCTATGTGTGCAATTTCTCTTCCACCCGAAGTTGATTTTGCTACTGCAAAACCCTCTGCGTCCAACTAGAAATATTCTCTGCGAAAATCTGAGTTGTTGCTGCTCCCTATCATTGTTGGAATCACTATCCTAGGTAAATTTATTTTTATGCAACCAAATTTCTCTTCCACCAGAAGTTGATTTTGCTACTGCAAAACCCTCTACGTCCAACTAGAAATATTCTCAGCGAAAATCTGAGTTGTTGCTGCTCCCTATCACTGTTGGAATCACTATCCTAGGCAAATTTATTTTTATGCAACCTTGCAACTGAAAATCGAATTTTGGCCCCGAAAATTTGGCCTGCATGTCTGGGTATTGTGCAACGCTAGAAAATTTTGGCTTGTTGCTCCCTATGAACTATGAAATTCTCTTCTTTGCTTCTGACCTTCCCAACTGATCACTCACACTTTGATACCATGTGAAAATTTCTTCTATCACAACAACTGGAAATTATTTTCCTAATTGTTAATTTATTTAATAATTTATTTACAGTTTTCTACTAAAAATACTAAATAATTCATACTGTGATTTTCACAATTAAACTATGGAAGAAAATAGCAATAGAAACTGAGAAAATTCTAGCACATACACATAAAAATAACACCGTTATTTTTGGACAAATGTCTCTAGAAAAACCCAACTTGGGAAAATTGGTGCAGTAACTGAGGATTTTATTATTATGCAACAGTGAGAAATTATGAGTACAATAATTTGGATGCCTAAATCTAGCTATCCTATAGAGAAAATACTGGCAAAAATATCCACAGGGAATTACCCTCTCTCCAGGCAATTCTGACACTAGACTGCCTCTGAAAATAAAATCGTTCAACTAGGTCTACGCAGGCTCTGCATCAACCTGAGGCTGCCTGTTGCAACTACTGCACGAACTGACTGCGATTCTAGCCATCCTACCTGTTGTTGACTGGGAAAACATCTCTCCGGCACTCTAGAACCTTTGCCCGACATTTGGAACTAAAAATTTCTACCCTCTTCAACAAATCGAACTGCCTTCTTGAGGCTCAACATTGCCTTTGTGTAGCCTCTTGGAGAGATCTCGACCTCTATGCAAATGCACTCACTGGATCTGGAAAATTTCCTCCAACCTCACTATATCTGCCCCTCACTATCTCTGCTTCCTCACTAAAGCTCGAACTCTTCGATCACTAACTGCTGCTACTCTAGAAAATAGAATTTTTCAGGTGTCTCTGGTGTTTCTAGCGTATTCTTCGAGTGCCCATCGATGACTTCTTATAATTCTTTTTTGGAGCACCAATGACCAAGATTAAAACTTAATCAAGGGCTACATTCATATCGATTTTGATCCTTGTGAGTTTCTAGAGAATTCTCATATTGAATTAATTAATTCTAATTAATTAACCATATTCCCTAAGTTTAGACTTAGGTTACATTTAAAAAACGGTTAATAATATAATTAAGCCATTTCTAGGTGGAATTTCCAGAAGCAATTTTTGGGGTATGGAGATCTCATTTATTCTTGCCTTTCCACCAAGTTTCGTGACTAGAACACATTTGATGCTACAAAAACTAACAATTTGAACCTATTGCATATGGACTTCCTATTGGAAACATGCCCTAGATGGATGGTTAAATTGTTTGAGCTAATCGAGAGTAACTTATGTTTTGTAAATTTCATGCATACAAAATCCATATGCTATAGAGTAAAGACTACATGGATGCAAAGATATAAAGAAAGGACACCATAATACAAGTATATTACCATCATAAGTTTTATTTGTTAAAATTCGACGAGTCCATTTGTTTTACACGTTGCATGATCCAAAATCTACATGATATCTAATGATGTGTTGACAGTTGTTGGAAATACGTTAACCAAGGGGGTCTCCCTAATGTGAAG
The DNA here is from genome assembly GCA_034641835.2 of Pinus albicaulis. NCBI lineage: Eukaryota > Viridiplantae > Streptophyta > Pinopsida > Pinales > Pinaceae > Pinus > Pinus albicaulis. Next base: position 1,080,198,444 of record CM076570.1, on the reverse strand, counting down.
TCCCAATTAGACTTCACACTCTTTGGAATAGGAACCCCATCCTAGATGTTGGCATGAATACCATATATTCTTATAGATTTTCCTTGGTTATGAATTTCAGCACAAGAAATTTATGCACAGGTAACCTTGGATCAACAAGTGAGTATGCCTGGTGAGTGTTTGGTTGTATGTGTGCCAAGATTCTTCTACTGTGTGGGAGAAGGAAAGTGAGCATCTAATAGAGATGTAAAAGTACAACCCTAGTAGAGACACACACACACACAGAAAATATCCACCTAACATCCATTGAAATATTCCACAAATATGTGATGGTCATTGCAACCATTACAACACATTCTCAATAAGATAAGCATTAAAATAACCGAAATAGTTCAACTACTTTAACACAGGTGGAAAACAAACATGAATTACAACATTCACAAAAAAATCATACAAATATTCATAATCCATGCATGAAGAACGTGTTGGCCATAAGGCTGCTGATATTAATAAAAAGTCCCAAGACACATGTATACAATGAACACCACTAGCTCCAATAGTGGAGCATTGGAGCCAGTCCTTGCTCCCCAAAATAACTAGCCTATCTTTCTAATGCCTTTTAGGAGGAGCCAAGGTGAAAAGTATCTTGTTCATACAATGAGGGTTTATATATAACCAATGGGGTGATGCTTCACCTCCCTTGTGACTTTTTGACTACCCTCATGACTATTTGACTTCCATAACTCTTCATATTTTGTACATGTCCTTTGGACTTCCACTTTAAAATACATTTTGAATATAAATTTACATAATCCACAAAAGTGATGTGGCACATGGTGACTCATGACATGCCATCACATGACACTGATGACATGGACTACATGATGACATGGCAATGTCAAGTCATTTTTTTTTATTGCTTTGTCTTCAATAAAAGATGCCCAATTCTTCATCTTCGTGAGAGATGTGATTTGTTCTTCATATCCACGCTCCAAAGGGTTGTGAATCAGATAGAGTCTTCATGCGATCCCGATCTTTGATATTCTATTGTAATCTAGTGTTCCTTTGTCTTCTCGCATGATTATCATCTTATCTCTTTAGCTCCATATGTGTATTCTAGCATGGTCCCCTTCTCCTTTTCCTCTCTCATCATCCCATCATGACAAGATAGAGTACATGTAGTGAAAACTATTCATGACACGTCAACATGAGTTTGAAAAACCCTTAACCTAACATATTTCATGAATTCACCTGTTAGGGTTGGAACTGGTGACTGGTTGAGTAACTGACAAAGGGATCATGCCACTCTAGGGGCCAAGTTTTTGGACTTAGGCTTTAGACTGCACAATTTGTAGTTCAGGATGGACAGGTTCAAGATATTGCGCAGTTGAGGGGCTTAAGAGCTCAAGGATAGTGCTTAAGGATTGAATATGCCCACTTCAGAGTTCTGAGAGGACAGAGGCCAAGGAATTTCACAGTTGAGGGACTCAAGGACTCAGTCTGGAGGCACTAGCCTTGAGATTGCTCAATACACAGTTCTGGAGGCTTGGGCAAAGGAACTGCGTAGTTTGGGAACTCAAGGACTCAAGATGGAAGTTTGAGCCTTGAGTTTTCCCACTACATATTTTTGTGAGGGAGGAAGCCCAGGTGATTGTGCAATTGTGCAATGCAAGAGCGCAAGGTTGAGGCTTGAGGACTAAGACTGTGCAATGCACAGTTCAGGCCTGGTTAGAGGGCATGATTGCACAATTTTTGAGGTAAAGGTTCGGGCTTGAGCATTGAGGCTGCACAGTGCGCAGTCCTTGGAGGCAGGAAATACACATTGCATATTTTCAAGAGGTAAGCTTGTAGATCGAAGGTTGAGACTACGCAATGTGCAGTTTAGGAGGGTTTGATGAGGCCAAGTTGCTTGGTAGGATGTATTTTTGAATTTGGCCAAGTGTCAGATCAAAGAAGTTGATGTGAACAATGATAGGACATCACTGTGATCACACACTTAGAACACTTGATGACACAACATAGATCATTCATAACACATTAAAAACAAAATTCCCTCAGTGCGACAACTTTGCGATGACAAGTGCAACACCAAAGATACACTTTGTGATGATTGTGACGACACTTGTGCGACAATGCTTAAAACTTTGGAAATGAGGGTGATACATGCTTACATGGTAAGTAAAACTCATTAACACAAATATTACCCCTTGAAACACACCAAAACTATATTTCATGCGTTGTGCGACACTCCACATGTCAAACGACGACAATTGCGATATGACAAGAAAAGTGCGAACAAAACTTGTGATATGCAAACGAAAGTTAAAGAAACACTGCACAATTTGTAGTTCAGGATGGACAGGTTCAAGATATTGCACAGTTGAGGGTCTTAAGAGCTCAAGGCTAGTGCTTAAGGATTGAGTATGCTCACTTTGGAGTTCTGAGTGGACAGAGGCCAAGGAATTGCACAATTGATGGACTCAAGGACTCAGCCTAGAGGCACTAGCCTTAAGATTGCTCAATGCCCACTTCTGGAGGCTTGGGAAAAGGAACTGCGTAGTTGGGGAACTTAAGGACTCAGGCTGGAGGTTTGAGCCTTGATTTTTCCCACTACGTATTTTTGTGAGGCAGGGTGGCCAAGTGATTGTGCAATTGTGCAACTCAGGAGCGCAAGGTTGAGGCTTGAGGACTAAGACTGTGCAATGCATAGTTCAGGTCTGGTTAGAGGGCATGATTGCACAATTTTTGAGGTAAAGGTTCAGGCTTGAGCACTGAGACTGCGCAGTGGGCAGTCCTCGGAGGCAGGAACTACACATTGCATATTTTCAAGAGGCAAGCTTGTAGATCGAGGGTTAAGACTACGCAGTGCGCAGTTCAGGAGGGTATGATGAGGCTAAGTTGCTTGGTAGGATGTATTTTCGAATTTGGCCAAGTGTCAGATCGATGAAGTTGATGTGAACAATGATAGGACATGACTGTGATCACACACTTAGAACACTTGATGACACAACATAGATCATTCAGAACACATTAACAACAAAATTCCCTTAGTGCGACAACTTTGCGATGACAAGTGCAACACCAAAGATACACTTTGTGATGATTGTGACGACACTTGTGCGATAATGCTTAAAACTTTAGAAATGAGGGTGATACATGCTTACATGGTAAGTAAAACTCATTAACACAAATAATACCCCTTGAAACACACCAAAAATAGCTTTCATGCATTGTGCGACACTCCACATGTCAAACGACGACACTTGCGATATGACAATAAAAGTGCGAACGAAACTTGTGATATGCAAACGAAAGTTAAAGAAATACATGCCATAGCAAAGATAGAATGAACACAACACTAATTAGAGTTAAAGAAAGCAAAAGCGACTAACCACTGACATGGGTTGAACATTGCACATGTACTGTCTTATTGGACTGTCCCATGCTTGTTCAAGCTTGCGTGAAGGAATGCTTTCATGAATGCATTACAAACTGAGCATGTGTGAGCAAGTGAATTCAACACATGATCTAGAGGCAATATCAAAGACTTAACAAAACATCGACTGAACAACAAGTGACTATGGAATGATCGATCACAAGATCCACAGTAGGCTCCAAAATTCAAGTATTGACAAAATTTTGGAGGGTGTTTGTCCCAGTGACAACACTTGGCGACACATTGGAAGAACTCTAGCTTATATACCTCAGTAACTCTTTGTGCAGGTTTTTAGTTCTTTAGGAAGTATTGATTCATCGTTTGGATTAACCTGGCTTCCCCAGTTACCTCACGAATACACATAGTCCCCTTTGTCCTTTCTCGGTTGAGCACAAACATAAGAGCAATGTTATCACAATGTTTCGAACCAGGAGAGGGTAGTATAGTTCGTGAGCTCTAGATTTTAAGAGTATATTTTTTCATCTCTAGTGTTGCTCCACTGCCAGTAGGACTCGACAGGACTCCGACGGAGTCACTACAGGAACACAAACATTGCTTCGCTTCCAGCGAGCTTGGACAATACCCCGACAGAGTTGTTTTCTTCACCTCTCTGCGCAGGAAACCTTTATCTTCTTTCGCCTTTATTTGTATATTTATATAGGGTTGTGCATAGGAACTTATTCATGTCATGGGCAGAAGATGGATCTCGACTTATTAAGAGCAGGAGAGGTTGTTCCTTAAGAGAAGCATATAAAGACCTCTGATTTAGGTTTGTTCGTTTAGATTTTTCCCCTTTTCCTCTTATTCTAGATTGGATAAGCATGACAACATTGAAACATAAAAAACTTAGTGAGGATGTAAGGTTTCCATAATAGACATGGTTATCATGGTTCGACACAAATCTTTCTTTATGCAAGGATCGTTTTTTCCGTCAGAACATCATTGACCAAAAGGTGTAACCAAGACAGAGAAGAAGGACTGAAGGACAACCAAATGTTGCAGTTTCACAAAGCCCTTTTCTATTTTGCCACATTGTATTTCGAGCCCAAATGGAACACTCTTCATGCAATGTCTTATTAAGAGAATAGAAAAGACAATCAAAAGGAAGTTTAAGCCAAAGCATGATGGAGGACAAAAGTGAGAGAACATAAGAAAGACTAAGGAGAATGAGTGCAAGAGAGGGGAAACTAGAATGAAACTAATCATACTCCTAATCTTAACAGTTAGCAAGTTAGGGTCAAGTGTAATGTAATTTCCATTGAAGCCACCATTGTTTCTCCTGACTTGCGTACACAAAGGTATGAGAAATTAAACCAAATACAAAATACTATGCCACAAAAAAGATAAGAGCTTGAATAACTTGCAAAACAAATAGAAGGTCTTGACTGTCAGAATAAATATAGACCATAACCACTAATTCTAACCAGTTCACATTCTTACCTTTTTTATGACCATTATAAGCATACAAACCATAAAAGCTTCTTGTGAATGCACCTTCATCTGTGTCATCCTTCTCAGTGAACATGAGAAAAGACCAAAACTTGCTATTAGCCAAAGGGCTTGCTAAGAAAGATGCTTCCAAACAATCATAGATTGGATCATGAAATTAGAAACAATCCTCTTGAAAACTCCACAATCCTTGAAAAAATGAATTTTCAATTAGAATCACAGGGCCAGGACGAGAATTTTGTGAGAGACAATTACTCTTATCATATTCAGTCGGATTGTCAAGACAATGAGTACCCGACATGATCATCAACGAAGGCTGAAGTGCCTCAACCATTTGACAAAGATGAGATGTTAAACCATGAATATCAAAGGATGTAAAACAACTATCAATGGATGTGTTGATGGGAAAATGGTAAGTTGAATGACATTCATCAGAGATAGAATCATCATTAGGTGGACTGATTGAAGAATCAAATTTCCAGCTAGTAATTAACTAAGATAAATCAATTTTAACAGCTCGGTGAGTGCTCTGAAGAATAGAACCAACTTCCTCACATGTCGAATGTGACAAACCCTTTTTTAACTAGTGACAAATTGCAAAATCCTAGAAATCATCGAAAGAATTTAAAAAGAATGCTAGCATAGAAAATATACGAAACCAGTCTGAATGTAATTGGTGAAAAATAGGAACTTGATTCAACAAATATCTCAAGAGTTTGCCAGCACTCAAGAGGATTTATGGTTTTGTGAAGACATTCACCATAAAATCTAGGAGATGATTATTTTCCCTAGCATTCAATAGATATGGAATTTTCGGCCAAAGGTGATCTCAAAATTGATCAGCTTCACGATACCTCACATTTATGAAAGGTATACACTCCAAACCCGAATTCAGTACCATATATTTGCATGAGGATGAATTTAATACAATAGTATGATCAGAAACCCAATCTTGAGAAATAACAAAATTGTAACGAGGAATTACAAAATCCATTAAGAACGATTTTGCATCAGATGAAAGAATATAAATAAATAATTGTGCGAGAAAATCCAAATTTGGCATGGTTCATGAATTTTACTATGATTGCAAGAACCTAACATAACCATCAATGAGAGTTGAAGTGCCTCGATTTCCTAACAAGTTATGGAACTTTGGAAAGACAGATAAGAACATTTTATGAACTAAGTCAAATCGCAAATTGCATGTGGACAATTGTTATCGATTAATTTAATAGGATCACCATTGTCTGAATGGAAACTATCTACATCACTGGTTGATTATATTTTCCAACTTCAATAAACATATTCCTCAATTCATAGTATTCCTCTAATGGCTGATTTGAGGATGTATGAATCGTAAAAATCTCATGATCACACTGATTCGATGAGTTTCCCCCATATAAAACAACATATGATAAGGGATGGAATGGATGCTCTATAGTCTCATCGTTTTCTTCTTCGTCAGGGATACCCTCACGACCTTGTTTCAATGGATAAGTTAACTCATTGGATGAATAAATTGAATATCATAGAGCTTCTCCATTGTAAGTAGAGGGATCACGAACAATAAAGCATTTCTTTGACCAAATCATATTCTAGATCTATATTGAAATCTTCATGAGAAACCAAAAGATCAGTTGTGCACCTGGGCATTCGTGATTGCATACATCAACAAAGTCATAATTATCAAAATGATTGTTGCCCAAGGCTATAGATTGATCGGAAGAATGGATTGCATTTGATTCACTACCAAGAGTAGAAAATTCAAAATAATCCACGAATGGAAGTGCATAATCCTGACATGGGGGACTTTGAAAGAGGGAAGAGAGATCAAAATTCTATTCACTTTAGTCCTCCTCTACTAGTGTAAAGTAACTACCTTGTATCTGATAGCAATTCGAACTAGCAACTCGGAAATCAGGAGAGCATGAAGAGTTAGTTGGTGGAGTAGATTAATAAAACAAATCATGATACACATATTCATGACATGTAGATGATAGGGGGTGAAAAATGTTCCTTGAAGAAGTAACACTTTCAATGGAACCAGATTCAAGATTGATATTAAGAGTGCTAATGTCATATTGAGGAATGAAAGGATTAGCCTTTACCCTAGGATCCATGAGCCACTATGGGGTTTCTTTCATTAGATATGAATCATGAGAAGTGGAAGGAGGATGAAGAGATGGATTAGGGATTTGATATACAGATTTACCAACTTTATTATCATCACAAGGAGGCACCCACATTGGGATTGGAAAAGGAAGACAAGGAACAAAAGGAGTAATAGGTTTCTCCTCTGAAATTTGAGGTGTATCCTGATTTACAACAGTCAAGAGGTAACAACATCAGGGGGTTCATATTCATCGTGCAAAGAGATATGAACCAAAAGCTAAAACTTTTGTTTAAATAAATCCCAATTCGTGTCTTCTCTTGGAAATTCATAACAAAGGTGAAGGAATCAATCAGAAAAATCCTCAACTGATTCATTAGGCTTCATTCTTAGTTGATTACTTCTTTTAAGAATATTCAGGTATTCATACCTATCAAATGATTTATGAATCTCCTTCGCAAGTTGGTTGAATGAATGGATAGAAACAATGGGTAATGTATGACACCATCGATTAACACAACCTTCACATGTGGGTGAGTAATCTAGCCATGACATCCTTGCAATGTATTCTGTTAGAAAGGCAAAAACAAACAACTCGAAATAGATGTTCACGAAGAGTTAAATCACCCTCGCCATAAAAATTATGTAGAAATTATATACAATAAGCATGCATATATCTAGATTCCCCCGATCTAACAATATTTAAACTTCTTGCTAAATACAAAATCCTTCCACTGTTAATCTTTTGCGGAAAATCAATTGCAAACACATGAAGCATAAAATAAAACAATCGCACATAACACAATGGTTTAATGGGAAAGCTTGAAGCTAAAAACCCCAACTATCATATATTATGTATCATGGAGATCACGTAACAATCTTCATACAAAGCTTAGTACATCAAGCTCTCAGTACAATACAATCGTCACACACTAACAAGATGAAATCTGCAAATCCATGTACTGATTTCTGCCCTCCTGATAGCCTGCCTCCACTGTGAAATTCCTACTGAAGAATAGCTCTGAATGAATTTGAATTACCCTTGCCTTGACTGCGCAATCCTTAGTGGCAACTCTAATGTGTGTGTGATGCAATCAATGCATCACTCTAGTCAAAACGGATAGTCCATCTTTCCTTTTCACCTACCTCTCCACTGGGTCTCCACTACAACTGACATGCACTGTAGTTAACTTTTGTATTTGTTCAGTTGATTAATGAATTATTATCTGTGAATTAATTAACTAATTAATTCACTCCACTCTCACTAGTGTATCATTCAGTTAGACTAGATACAACTAGCTCAAATGAGTTAATTGAATACAACTCCATGAACTACTCTTCCAACTCTGTCATAACTTTTCCACTTTAGTTCTAACTGAGTCCTCCATGCATGAACCACCAATAAACCCTAAGAATTGCGTAATTCCTTCAGCCCACTGATTTGACAAATATGTACACTGAAATTAAGTGCTCTAAGAGAATAAGTTATTGTTTATTGTCGGATTATTATTAAGAGTTAATAATAATCGACATGCATCTATTTTTAGATCGACGATCTATAAATAGACTTTGCCCAATATTCTAAAAATATAATTTCATCTATTTTTCCAACTTGACCAAACATCCACAAATAGCATCCTGCAACTTCTGAAATATGATCACCATGTCTAAAAATAGACTTGCACCTAAAAATAGCCTGCAGGCCCACTTAGTGAAGGTGACTTATTTTCACTAAGCTCATCATTTTGTTAAATCTCAACACTCCCTATCAACAAGATAGGGATTATCCTTCACCCCAATCCTGCCTCTATGGTATTCGAATTTTCTCCTGGTGAGCGCCTTCGTCAGAATATCTACATCCAGATCTTCCATAGGAATGTACTGAAGCAACATGATCTTCCGCTGCATACAATCTCTGATATGATGATACTGGATATCAATATGTTTAGATCTATCATGAAACACATGATTAATCGAGAGTTTAATGCAACTCTGATTATCACAATCTATCACTATAGGATCTAAATGAGAACCGAACAAACTGACCAGGATCTTCCTCATCCAGATAGCCTCACATGCAGCGTGACTTGCTACCATATATTTTGCTTCTACTTAACTGAGTGCCACGGACCTTTTTTCCTGCTGTACCAAGAAACTGTTGTAGATCCGATACTGAAAATCCCTCCTGATGTGCTCTTTCTGTATGTTAGGCTGCCTGCCCAATCTGCATCAGTGAAGCCATGCAACTTCACCTCATCCATCTGTCTGTACCATAAGCCATACTCAGATGTGCCCCTGGGATACCTCAGGACATGCTTGTATGCCTTCCAAAAGAGCTTGGTAGGCTTAACCATCGCTTGTGAAAGTTGGTTCACCGCGTAGCATATGTTTGGTCTTGTATTAACTAAATACATGAGCGAACCCACCAACTATCGATAAACAGTGGCATCCACTTCCTCTGCCGATGTAGCATCCTCTTTCCTCCAATTTCCTAGAAGAGGAGTGTCGATAGGCTTGCAACCTTGCATGTGAAACTTCTCCAGTATCTCCCGGGCATACTTGCCTTGAGACACAAACAGTTCACCTTCCCGTTGCCATATTTCCAATCCAAGGAAATAATGAAGGAGGCCCAAATCCTTCATCTCAAACTCCTTTGCAAGATCTGCCTTGCATGAGTATATCAACTGCTCATCACCCGTTAGTTTTAAATCATCAACATAAAGAACAATGATTAAAATCTTACCCTCCACCACAATTTGGTACAGGTTTGCATCCACCTCACTCTTGGTGAAGCCAAGTCCAGTGAAATAGTTGTCGATCCATGTTTAGCAAGCACGTGGTGCTTGCTTCAACCCATACAACGCTCTTTTGAGTCTGCACACATGCGACTCGCTGCTGAAGATCTCAAATCCTTCAGGCTGCTCAATGTACACCTCTTCCTCAATGATCCCATTAAGGAACGCAGTCTTCACATCCATCTGATGAATGTGCCAACTCATATGCGCTGAGAGAGCAAGGATGGTCCGTATGAAAGAATATCGTGCGACAGGTGCAAAGGTTTCTTTATAGTCAATCCCCTCGATTTGTGAGAAGCCCGGAGCAACAAATCTTGCCTTATACTTCTCGACGCTCCCATCAGCAGCTTGCTTTACCTTGTAGATCCATCTCGAACCTACCACTGATTTTCCCACCGGCCTTGGAACAATCTCCCAAGCACTATTTCTGACAATGGAGTCATACTCCTCTACCATGGCATCTACCCATGTGGGCTCCTACACTGCTTCTTCGAAAGAAGATGGCTCTGTCACGATACACTTGCTCATAAGAGCCATGTATCCAGTATATCGGTCAAGTGACTGTCTTTTTCTACGTTGTAATGTAGGGACTCCTACATTCTATGCCACATCAAGTTTCAGTCTCTCAACTTCTGTGGTACGCTTTCTGCCTTGTTTGATTTTTGTTTATGCATGAGTGGACTCCTCCACTCCATGAATCTCCTCCTGTGGCTGATCCACATCTAGAGGCTCATCTTTGGGAACAAGAAGTTCCTCCTCTACATGGAAGTGTAGCTCCCTCTCAAGCGACAACTTCATGGCTTTTACCTCATTGAATTTTATATCCCGTCGCACTACATTCATCCGACTGTGTGGAAAATACACACGATAATTATGGGGTGTTTCTGTGTACCCCACAAATATCTTAACTTCTGCAGTCGGCTCCAACTTCTCCCTGGCATCCTTTGTCACATGAATGTAAACAGATGAGCCAAAAATATTCAAATGAGAAATATCAGGCTTCTTACCAGTAAAAGCTTCTTTAGGTGTACTCATGCCAAGTACTCTATGAGGACAATGGTTTTGCATGTAAACCGTAGTGTTGCATGCTTCCGCCCACAAGTGCATCGGTAGGCCCTAGTAATGCAGCATAGCTCGTGCAGCACCCACAATCGTTCTATCTTCCTCTCTGCGACCCCATTCTGCTGTGGGTTATGAGGTGCTATGAGTTCTCTTCGAATTCCTTCTTTTCTACAGAAGTCTTTGAATTCGCTCAAGATATATTCACCACCATTATCGCTCCATAGAGCTTTCACTTGCTTCCCCGAATCCTTCTCCACCACTGCTTTAAACTCACATAACTTTGAGAATGTTTCGCTCTTCTTCTGCATGAAGAAGATCCAGCATCTACGAGAATAGTCATAAAAAAAAATAACATAATACCTGTGTTTTGCTGTTGAAACAATCAAGAAAGGTCCACACACGTCTGTGTGAATTCTCTCTAGGATCACCGAAGCACGATTCTCCTTCTCATGAAAGGTGGTCTTCACAAACTTACCCATAGTACATCCCTTGCAATGATCTGACTGCGCAAGAGTGCCCTTGGAAATTCTAGTAGAAATATGTTGCAAAATCTTCAAAGCGCCATGGTGAAGATGGCCCAATCTCTTGTGCCATAATTCGCCCTCATTCCGGCTCACCACTTCTCATTGCAGTGCAACCATCTACCTCCAACTTGTAGAGATTCTTAACTTGAATCCTTGTCTTCTTGGTTTGACCCATTGTTTTATGTCGAAGGAAGGCTTTTCCCTCACTGAAAAAACATCATAACCTTTGTCTTCCAACATTGCGACTGAGACCAAGTTCTTCTTCAGACCTGGAACATGCATAAATTCTTTCAAAAAGAATGGATTACCGGACTCCCTCTCAAAGGTAATGATCCCAATGCCAGTCACACTGTATCGACCATCGTCGCCCATCTCTATATGCATTTATAGGTCCTTCTCCTCCAGATCACTAAACAACTCCTTGTCTCCCGTCATATGGAAAGACGCACCACTATCAAGATTCCACACTGATCCCATTGCGCTTGAAACCAAGCATGCGATCAAAGAGAAATCAAGTTCAAATTGTGAGGCTAAGGCCTCTCCAGCTGCAGCTGCAGCAGCCTTCTTTTTCTTCTTCTTCTGTGGACAGTTAGTGGCGAAATGCCCATGTTCGTGACAGTGAAAACACTTCACCTTGGACAAATATTGCTTCTTACCTTTAGCTTCGGATTTTGAAGGAAATTTCTTCCCTTTCCCTTTCCTTGCTTTGGCAGCCAAAGCGCAATTTTCTTCATCTTCATTCTTCGATGAAGAACCATCCCTGGTACTTCGCCTTATCTCCTCCTGCACAAGATCCGACCGAAGTCGCTCCCATCCCGGAAGTTTCTCCCGTTCATTGACAGAGTCTTCGTAGCTATGCCAACTCTTCGGAAGCCCAAGGAGAGCCAAGCTCACCAAGTCTTCATCATCAACAGTAACCCCCACACTTCCCAGTTCATCCTTGCAGTGGAAAAACTTCGTGAGATATTTTGGAACACTGTCGCCCTTCTCCATTTTTATTTTTCTGAGCTTGTCTTTAAGCGCCAACTTCCTTTGGTCGCTTCTGCTTTGGAAAAAATCTGTCAAAGCCTTCCACATTGCAAATGGAGTGGCTTTCCCGTGAAGTTTGGACACAATATGGTCCTTCACACCTTCCAACAGAATCCTTCTTGTCTTTGATACCTTCTTTTGCCATGCGTCAAGTTCTACAGCATCACTAGAATCCGGCTTAGGAACATCGCTATCAATGAACTCCTTCAGTCCATTATCCTCCAGCACCGCCTCCATCCTGTCATTCCAAGCTATTTAATTCGAGCTGCCATCAAAGGCATACGCCAATCACAACCCATTGAAAGACATTTCAATGTATACTCAATTTTTGCACCAAGAATTTTCTGCAGCAAATTCGAATTGTCCACCAGCACAAACTCAACAATTCGTCATAGTTGCAATCTTCAAGATTTAACATTGCTTTGATACCATGTAGAAATTATATACAATAAGCATGCATATATCTATATTCCCCTGATCTAACAATATTTAAACTTCTTGCTAAATACAGAATCATTCCACTGTTAATATTTTGCGGAAAATCAATTGCAAACACATGAAGCATAAAATAAAACAATCGCACATAACACAGTGGTTTAACAAGAAATCCTAAAGCTAAAAACCCCAATTATCATATATTATGTATCATAGAGATCATGTAACAATCCTCATACAAATCTTAGTACATCAAGCTCTCAGTACAATACAATCGTCACACACTAACAAGATGAAATTTGCAAATCCATGCACTGATTTCTGCCCTCTTGATAACTTGCCTCCACTGTGCAATCCCTGCTGAAGAATAGCTCTGAATGAATTCAAATTACCCTTGCCTTGACTGCGCAATCCTCATTGGCAACTCCAATATGTGTGTGATGCAATCAATGCATCACTATAGTCACAACGGATAGTCCATCTTGCCCTTTCACCTACTTCTCCACTGGGTCTCCACTAGAACTAACATGCACTATAGTTAACTGTTGTATTTGTTCAGTTGATTAATGAATTATTATTTGTGAATGAATTAACTAATTAATTCACTCCACTCTCACTAGTGTATCATTCAGTTAGACTAGATACAACTAGCTCAACTGAATTTAACTCACTTTAACTAAGTTAAACTAAATACAACTCCATGAACTACTCTTGCAACTCTGTCATAACTTTGCCACTTCCGTTCTAACTGAGTCCTCCATGCATGAACCACCAATAAACCCTAGGAATTGCGTAATTCCTTCAGCCCACTGATTTGACAAATATGTACACTGAAATTAAGTGCTCCAAGAGAATAAGTTATTATTTATTGTCGCATTATTATTAAGAGCTAATAATAATCAATATGCATCTATTTTTAGATCGACAATTTATAAATAGACTTTGCCCAATATTCTAAAAGTATAATTTCATCTGTTTTTCCAACTTGACCAACCATCCACAAATAGCATCCTGCAACTTCTGAAATATGATCACCATGTCTAAATATAAACATAGTCTAAAAATAGACTTGCACCTAAAAATAGCTTGCGAGCCCACCTAGTGAAGGCAACTCATTTTCACTAAGCTCATCATCTTGTTAAATCTCAACAAATTAAACTGGTACAGGTTATGCAAAACTTCCGCAATGATGGTAAGTTTAAACTCTTTAGAAAAACATATTGGGATTATGATTTGGGGAAGACTCATTTTGGATAAGAGATTCAAAGCATACTCAACGCGCACAACATGTCATCTGGCCCTCCTTCTAGCGCCATTTGTTGATGGTTGTTGGAAATCTATCAACCAAGGGAGTCTCCCCGATGTGAAGTCCCAATTAGACCTCACACCGTTTGGAATAGGATCCCCATTTGGTATGGTGGCTCGACTGCCATATATTCCTATAGATTTGGTTTGTTTATGAAGTTCAACACAAGAGAGTTATGCACAAGTATTCTTGGATTAGCAAGTGAGTATGCTTAGTGAGTGTTCGGTTGTATGTGTGTCAAGATTCTTCCACTGTGGGGGGGAATGAAAGTGAGCCTCTAGGAGAGAGGTAATAGTACCAGCCTAGTAGAGACACAAAAAAAAAATATTTGTCTAACATCTAGCGGAATAGTCCACAAATATGCGGCGTTCATTGCAACCATTACATCAAATTCTCAATAAGATGAGCACTAAAATAGTTGAAATAGTTCAACTACTTTAGCACAGGTGGAAAAAAAACATGAATTACAAACATTCACAGAAAAATCTTACAAATATTCATAATCCATACATGAAGAATGTATTGGCCATTAAGCTTCTGATATTAAGTAAAAACCCCAAGGCACATGTATACAAAAAACACCACTAGCTCCAATAGTGGAGCGTTGGAGCCACTTATTGCTCCCCAAAAGAACTAGCTTGTCTCTCTAATGCCTTGCGGGAGAAGCCAAGGTGAAAAGTTCCTTGATAATACAATGAGCATGCATATATAAGCATGAGCATGATAATACAATGAGCATGAGCATGCATGACTCTCAGAGTATCCTCATTATTGTTTGACTTCCATGACTCTTCATATTTTGTACATGTCCTTTGGACTTCCACTTTACAATAAATTTTGAATAGAAATTTACATAATCCGAAAAAGAGATGTGGCATATGGTGACTCATGACATGACATGACATGACATTGATGACATGGACTACATGATGACATGGAAATTTCAAGTCATTTTCTGATGCTACTTTGGCTTCAATAAGAGATGTCCAATGCTTCATCTTCATGAGAGATATTCTTTGTTCATCATATCCACCCTCCAAAGGGTTGTGAATCAGATGGAGTCTTCATGCGGTCTTGATTTTTTATATTTTATTGTAATCTAGTGTTCCTTTGTCTTCTCGCCTGATGATCCTCTGATCTCTTCAGCTCCATACGTGTCTTCTATCATGGTCCCCTTCTCCTTTTCCTCCCTCATCATCTCGTCATGACAAGATAGAGTACCTGCACTGAAAACCATTCATGACATGTCGACATCAGTTCGAAAAACCCTTAACCTGACATATTTCATGAATTCACCTATTAGGGTTGGAAATATTGTATCGTTAAGTAACTGGCTATGGGATTACATAGTTCCAAAGGCCAAGGTCAGGAACTAAGGCTTGAGACTACGCAATGTGCAGTTCAGGATGGCTAGGTTGAAGGGATTGCACAATTGAGGGACTTAAGAGCCCAATGCTAGGGCTTGAATTTTGAATATGCCCACTACGTAGTTCTGGGAGGAAATTGGCCAAGGCATTGCACATTTTAGGGACTCAAGGATTCAGTCTAGAGGCTTTAGCCTTGAGACTGTGAAATGTGCAGTTCTAAAGGCATGGGCAGAGGAACTGCTTAGTTGAGGGACTCAAGGACTCACGTTGGAGGCTTTAGCCTTGAGTTTTCCCACTGCGCAGTTATGGGAGGCAAGGAGGTAAGGCGATTATGAAATTTCATAGTTGAGGAGCTCAAGGCTGAGGATTTAGGACTAAGACTGTGCAATGTGCAGTTCATGCCTGATTGGAGGGCATGATTGCATAGTTTTGGAGGTAAAGGTCCAAGATTGAGCACTGAGACTGCGAAGTGCGCAGTCCTTAGATGCAGGAATTGTGCATTTCACAATGTCAAGAGGTAGGGCGATAGCTTGAGCGTTGAGATTGTGCAATGCGCAATTCAAGACGACCGAATGAGGCTAAGTTGCTTGGTCAAAAAAATTTCTGAATTTGGCTAAGTGCAGTGTCAATGAATTTGATGTGAACAGTGATAGGACTTGACTGTGATCACACACTTAGAACGCTTGAAGACACAACATAGATCATCCAGAACACATGAACAACAAACTTCCCTCAATGCGACAACTTTATGACGACAAGTGCGACACCAAAGATACACTTTGGGATGATTGTGAAGACACTTGTGTCACAGTGCTTAAAACTTTGGAAATGACTGTAATACATGTTTTCATGGTAATTGTAACTCATTAATGCAAATATTACCCCTTGAAACACACCAAAACTAGCTTTCGTGCATTGTGCGACACTCCACATGCCAAAAGACGACACTTGCGATATGAAAAGAAAAGTGTGAACGACACTTGTGATATGCAAACGACAGTGAAAGCAACATGTGCTAGAGAGAAGATAACATGAACACAACACTAATTAGAGTGAAAGAAAGTAAAAGAGACTAACTGTCGACATGGGTTGAACATTGCACAGGCATTGTCGTAGTGGACTGTGCCATGCCTATTGAAGCTTGCATGAAGGAATGATTTCATGAATGTATTACAGACTGGAATATATCAACAGGTGATTTCAACACTTATGATCTAGAAGCAAGCTCAAATACTTAACAAAGCATCGACAGGCCAACAAGTGACTATGGAACGATCAATCACAAGATCCACAGTAGGCTCAAAAATTCAAGTATTGGAAAAATTTTGGGGGGTGTTTGTTGTAGCGACAACATGATGGAACATTTGTCACATTTCTAAATTGAAGGTTGTAAATGAATAATACCCACCAAGGGTTATAAATCCTACTAATGGCATATATTTTGAGATGCCATCGCCACCACCTTTTATCATAATAGAGAAACACCTCTATCAACTCTCTACACTTTCGTTGCTTGATATTATCACTTTTTACCAGGTCTCATGTCTCACTCAATAGAAAATTCACTAATAGAAAGTGATTGAAGTTGTTTAGTTTTCGTAGATAAATAGATTTCTAACACGATGGATTAATTAATTTTGTACTTTATCCATATTGATTATTGAATTTTAATTTCACCATAATTATTTTTGAAGAAGAATTTAGGAGTGCGATGTGTTTGTTAAAGATGTTTGTTGGTTAAACATAAGAATAATATCTTCTTAAATGTTGATACAAAGAGGATGGTGTAGAGGTTTTTTATTTTATTTTATGCTAAATTCAAGTGTCAAACTAGAAAAGAATATGGGCATGATGAAAAAATTAGCTATGGTTTGCCTAGTAGGGCTATCATGGACTAAGGACGTGAGGTGGGGCTAACAACCAAGAAAAGATATTGGTGAGGTTATAATGCATCGGAAGTTTGACCAGAGACATGGGTAAAAATGATTAGTTTCCAACAACAAATTTGGACATATGTCATGATGGTCTTTCTATGACAATTTCATCTGTCACAACAACTAGAAAATATTTTCCTAATTGTTAATTTATTTAAAAATTTATCTGCTACAACAAATATCAAATAATTCACACTGTGATTTTCACAAATAAACTGTGGAAGAAAATAACACTAGAAACAAAGAAAATACTAACACAAACACACACAATAATTGACACAAATATTTTTGGACAAATGTCCCCAGAAAAATCCAACTTGGGAAAACTAGTGTAGAAACTGAGGGTTTTAATTACTATGCAATAGTTCTTAGCCCTACCAGGATCAGAGAGGGCTCTCTCAATGTCAGTTTGCAGTCAATGAAATGATTGAATATCTAATGTTCTTAGGCTAGGTATATAAGCTCAATAAATAGGGTTTTTTTTTTTGTGTTTCTGTGCTAGATAGGAATGACAGTAAGGAGACTAGGTCTAGTGTTTTAGGTCAAATTTCAAGGTCAAGTTGTAGAGAATGAGGCTAGGTAGGTAGCTTGAAAGTATGTTTTGTTTGTCATTGTGTATAGGATGAAATGATAGAAAATCTGAATGAGCATTGAGGTGAATTCATTCATTTAGAAAAACATAAACATATAATGTAAATCTTGTTAAGACAAGAGCATGAAAATGCATGATTTATGCTTATAAAATGACAATATAAACATTGTTGAGATTCAAGAAGAAGGTTTAGCACCCACACTAGTTCATTAAGAACCTACACTAGGGTGGGGCCCACAGGGCTATTTTTGGGTGCATTTCTATTTTTGTTATCCCTTAATATAAATGGACATTAAACTATAATCTATTCTCAATGTGGACTTGAAATAGTTAACTGAAGTGGCAAATTCAGTTAGCTAGTGAATTTTGCGTTAGAGGTTGGTTGGTAGGACATGAAAAGTAATTCTATTTGTAACAGATTTCGAAGTGCAGTGGTGCATGAGTTGATGCAAGTTGTAAATAGTTTAACTCAATTAAGTGAGTTAAACTCAGTTGTGCTAGTTGTAACTGAAGATACACTAGTGAGAGATCAAGTGAATTAAATATTAATTAATTCACAATCAGTGATCTCACATGCAACTGAGGATTTACTATAATTAGTTGCATGCATGTCAGATCCAGTGGAGACCCAGTTGAGTTCAAGGTGAAAGGGAGGTTGACTACCAATTGTGACATTATCCGCTTGCACACATGCAAGTTAACACACATTGGATGTGCCCATGATACTTGCATAGTCAAGGCAGGAAGGATTGCATCAATTCAGGGATTGCATTTAGCAGGGATTGCACAGTGAAGCCAAGTTGTCTAGAGACAGTAATTGGCTAAGGAATTTGCCAATTCTTGTATGACGGTGTGAGACAATTAGCTAATGTACTAAGGGCTCTTATGAGAATATTTTTGTATGTAATTGTTTCATGATCCATCATATAATATACAATAGAAGATAGTGGAGTTTTTAGCTATAATCTTTCCCCGGGAAATTATCTGTGCTGTGTGTGATTGATCTTTCTTCATGTTCATGTGATTAGAAATTGTGTTTTTAATTCCGCAAAAGATTTGTACAAGGAATTCAGTATTTAATTTAGTACATTGTTAGATTGGGTGAATCCAAGATATACATGCTTGTTGTATAATTTCTACATGGTATTGGAGCACAGGAAATCACAGAAGTGAAGTAGGAGTTGAGTTTGTGACTGGATAGAATTCGAATTTGCAGAAAGACTTTCTTGGTGCTACAGTTGACTCAAGATCGAAATGGATTTCAATGGCTTGAGGTTAGAGTATGCACTCGAGGGTAGCTCAAACTACATTTCTTGGAAGGACATGATAGAGGTAGTACTCAAAGACAATGGCTTAAAGGAATTCATTGAAAAAGATGCTCGTAAGCCAGATGTTGTAGACGCTGCCAATCTACAACATCTCCAAGGTGAAGTGTTTTCGTTGTCACGAACATGGGAATTTTGCTACTAATTGTCCACAAAAGAAGAAGAACATGAAGGTTGTTGGATCTGCAGCTGGTGAGGCCATTGCCTCGCAATTTGAGCTTGACTTCTCCTTGATTGCATGCATGGTGTCAAGTGCATTGGGATCGGTGTGTTATTTGGATAGTGGTGCTTCCTTTCACATGACGGGAGATAAGGAAATTTTCAGTGACTTAGAGGAGAAATATCTCCAGATGCATATTGAGATGGGGGGCGACAGGGAATACAATGCTACCGGGATTGGTAACATTACCTTTCAGAGGGATTCAGGTAAACCATTTCAATTAAAATATGTAATGCATGTACCAAGTCTGAATAAAACTTTGGTCTCAGTCGCAATGTTGGAGGACAGAGGCTATGACGTTGTTTTTAGTGATGGAAAAGCTTTCCTGCGACATAAAACAACGGGTCAAGCCAAGAGGATAGGGATTCTAGTTAATAATCTCTACAAGCTGGAGGTAGATGGCTGCGTTGCCATGATGGGAAAGACAGAAAAAGTGGTGAGCCGGGATGAGGACGAATTATGGCATAGGTGATTGGGCCATATTCATCATGGAGCCTTGAAATTCATGTAGCAAATATCTACTGGACTTCCAATGGGAACACTTGCTTAATTAGATCAATGCAAGGGTTGCACCATGGGGAAGTATGTAAAGTCCACCATTCATGAGAAGGAGAACCGTGCTTCGGGGATCCTTGAGAGAGTTCATACAAACGTGTGTGGACCATTCTCGGTTGCTTCAACATCAAAACATAAGTATTATGTAATCTTTGTTGATGACTTTTCTCGTAAATGTTGGATCTTCTTCATGCAGAAGAATGATCAAACATTCTCTAAGTTCTGTGAGCTTAAGGCATTGGTGGAGAAAGAGTCGGAGAAGTAAGTGAAGGCTCTTAGGAGCAATAATGGTGAAGAATACATCTCTAACGCATTCAATAACTTAACAAAAAAGGAATTCGAAGAGAACTCATAGCACCTGATAACCCACAGTAGAATGGGGTCGCGGAGAGGAAGAACAAAACGATCGTGGGTGCAGCACGAGCGATGTTTCATGATTAGGGCCTACCAATGCATCTGTGGGCAGAAGCATGCAACACTGCGGTTTATGTGCAAAACCGTTGTCCTTATAGAGTGCTTCGCATGAGTACACCTGAAGAGGCTTTCACTGGTAAGAAACCTGATGTTTCACACTTTAATATTTTTGGCTCATTTTTTTATGTGCATGTGACCAAGGATGCCAGGAAGAAGCTGGAACTGACTACTGAAGCTGAGATTTTTGTGGGGTACACAGAAACATCCCATAATTATCTTGTGTATTTTCCAAACAACAAAATGACTGTTGTGCGACAGGATATAAAATTTGTTGAGGGGAAAGCCATGCGGTTGTCCCTTGAGAGGGAATTGGACTTGCATGCAGAGGAGGCACTGCTGGTTCCCAAGGATGAGTCTTAAGATGTGGATCAGCCAGATAAGGAGGTTCATGGAGTGGAGGAAATCACTCATGCAGAGTCATCCATCAGAAATGGTAGAAGGCGCACCAAGGAAGCTGATAGGCTGAGACTTGATGCTGAACAGAATGTAGGAGCCCCTACTTCACAGCACAGATAGAGACAGTCTCTTGACCGATTTACTGGATACATGGCTCTTATGATCAAATGTATTTTGACTGAACCATCTTCCTTTCAAGAAGCAGTGCACCAGCCTACTTGGGTTGATGCAATGGTGGAGGAGTATGACTCCATTGTCAAAAACATTGCATGGGAAATTGTCCCAATATCGGTTGACAAATCAGTGTTAGGTTCAAGATGGATATACAAGGTAAGGCAAGTTGCTGATGGGAGAGTGGAGAAATACAAGGCCAAATTTGTGGCCCGGGGCTTCTCACAGATCAAGGGGATAGGTTATGATGAGACTTTTGCGCCTGTTGCAAGATACTCTTCCATAAGGTCCATCCTTGTACCCTCAGTGCAGATGGCCTGGCGCATTCATCAGATGGATGTGAAAACTGTGTTTCTCAATGGGATCATTGAGGAATAGGTGTACATAGAGTAGCCCGAAGGTTTCGAGATCTTCAATAGCGAGTCGCATGTGTGCAGGCTGAAAAGAGCATTGTATGGGCTGAAGCAATGTAATATTCCAAAAATTTAGCCTTCAGCTAAATGGAATATTATAGTTTGTTTTATCACTAGGTAGATGAATAAGTGGGTGGGGAGGCCCATAAGTCTCCTAAGCAGCAATAAAAACACTTAAAGTGTGAAAGGAGACCTCGTCAGAAGCTAAATTAAGCACCTCCAAGTGTGAACAGGGGTTGGATCATGTTGATTCAGTCAAATTTGACCAAGTCAACAATGCTATTATGGAGGAGTGAAGATTAATTGAGGAATAACGCAGTTTTGGAGGGATATTGATTTTGATGTAGAGAATCTACAATAAATCAGAATACTTGCGCAAATAGAGTGTGTGTTTCCATTTTCATGGAAACCTCATCAAAATATTCATAAAAACCACTTTCAATTCAACTCAAAATATATATATAAAGAAGAGAGAACCGAACATAAACAAAATACTAGCATATAATAACAACAAGAATTTCAGATTCAAACCCTTTTGCCCAAATATTACATTTGTGGGCCTCTCGGCTCTCGCCCTTTACATGAACTCTCACACCATTTCTCTCTATATCACTCTATCCTCCATCCTCACACAATCCTCATATTTATACATAATTGTGGATTAATTTCAATTCATGATTTTCCTCCACAAATATCTCAACCAAATCCTAAAATATCTTTATCCATTTTTTGACTCAACTAAGTTCCATTTAAGGAGTACTTAATCCCTAAAATATCTATCCAACCCAACTCTACTCATATTCTCAATTAATTAAGAGAATATTTACAATAAACCTCACACTCAAATTTTTTTTCTCTTAATTTATTTAAAATGTGCATAATTTATAAAATAATTAAAAAAAAAACATCACCCCCTAAATCACACAAATGAATAATGAAAATTAAGGAGGATGCTCCTGTATCAGACTCCCCATGTAGAGAAGTTTCCATAGACTCCTGTCTACGAGGTCTGTCACTTTTCTGTAATAATGCGACATCCACAAGTCTCAATGACTTGCTACCTCCAGGATTCCAAACTCTATTTTGCCGCTGGTCTTTTAAAGTACAACTCCATTTTGTAATTTTGCAAAGAATTCCTAGAATAGTATTTTCAGAATACTATTGAATGTAACTCTCACTTTTCCATACCACATCATCTTTATTTTAGGAATTACAAACTTGTGTAGAAACGCTGATACCTATTCTCCTAGTCTCCAAACTTTGAAAGAATCTCGAACTGGTTTTACAACAGCATCACTTATTCTATCAACCAGATTCCATCGGCCTCTCCAACAATTTCTTTGGCCAATTCCTCGGAGTAATTTCTCTTTGTTTGATGCTTCTGTCTCCAACTGTGCTGAACACTCAACTTTCTAAAATGAAGAATAATCAAGAACTTCTCCTTGATCACAACTATAGTCATTGATTTCCCCTATAGTAACAAATTTCTCACTCGGTGTTGTACCTGCATTCATCAACAAATTATTAGTTTTAAAAAGATAAGACCTTTCAGCCTCTTTTGATGCTTCAAGCACCAATCTCCCATCATAGACCTTCTGGATTTTAGCAGATCTTGTTTTGAATTGCTGGTTTCTTTCATCTTTATTTTGCTGGATTAATACTTATGTTTCCTTTGTGTCTCTAAGGACAACTTTCTTGTTTCTCTTGATCTTTCGTCTCATCTTCAAATACTTTCTGTTCAATTTCTCTTATTTAAACATCATATTTATTAATGCTTCCTTCTGTACCTACAGCCACATTATTATTTGAAGGGTTAAAACATTCGCTCAAATCTATAAATGTTAGACACATTTCATCCCTATCATGTACAGTAACTGCAATCTCTTCTATATCAAGTTCTGCAAGTTTCATCTCCCCTTCAGGTTCCTTGAGCCATCGTTCCAAGAACTCTATTTCCATGTGAAATATTTCCAGCATTTCATCACAACCATCATTGCCAGTTTAATTTTTCTTCTGGAAATCCTCCTGAGGTATCCTGGTTTCTGTATCATCACATTGCAAAATTCTGTCATCAATTTCATTAAACAAATTCAATTGTTTACCTCCTTGGAATATCACTACGGATTTTTCATTATGCATCTACTCCATAACAGCTTCAACTAGCTGTCTTACACCAAACATAAATTCATCTATGAATTCTTTCTACTGCAACAAATTAGTACCTTCCTCCTCTGAACGGCATTCTCCATCATACTTCACCTCAAGGGCTTCATTCATCTTTGTGATAGTTCCACCAGACTGTCCACCATATTTTGCACATCCTGCAAACATACACAAACTATGAGATTTAAAAATGCAAGGCTTAATAGCCTCATCTGCTTCTATTGTCAACATATCTTCAAATTCTTCTGAACTATTCCAATAGTCCATGAGATCTTTCTCATTGATCTCTTCACTCAGAATTTCACCCTATTCTGGGCCACAAATGGAAACTTCCATTTTCAACTCAGCCTCTCTGAGTTCTTCACATCTCAATTGCACAATCATCATCTGCGAGCTTCCTCGACTCTTCTGTCAACTGTATGTTTACTTGTTGTTCCCTCTTTGCATGTAGCCTTTGCTATTTCACTTTCTTCCTCATGGTCCAACCATGTCTCTGGTCTTTCGTATTTTTTTGCAACAATTCCACCAATAACTCAAGGTGAACTGCTATCTTAGCTTTCTCCCTCTCATACTCTTCATCAGTTAACTGCTTCCATATGCCATTTGCCTTGGCATTTTCCTTCTTTCTTCTGTTGTGGTCTTTCTCGGAACTTTTGAAATTACTATCAACAGTCATCTTCTCCTCCTTTGTGAACTTCATCTGTTCACTTATGGATTTCATTCAAATCCCTTTTCAGCAAGCCTCCATACTTGCCATACAACAATGCAAGCTCTCTTCCTGCGCTTGGTATCTTTCAGTTCTTTGTCTTGGAATCATTTCTTGGGCAACTCTCTTGCTCCTCTTTGCTGCAAACAACAACTGCAGTATTTCATGTGTTATAATGACCAAACTCTTTGGGTGTCGGGCTCCGCCAATCATGCACCCAAATACATTCAAACCTTTGACTTGATTTAAGACTCTTGGACTCCAGAATTGACATCAACTCTTCATCTTGGATGAAAAATGCACCCCGTTGTACAATAATTCAATGGTTTAACTTGACTCAAGCTATCCAAATTTCTTCATTTGACGTTAACATCTTATTTGACTTCAAAGCTTGACCCAATAATTACAATAGTGGATATTTTGACTCTAATTCAAGTTATACAGTATACCAATGAACATCCACACTTAATACATTCTCATGATGTAAAATCTCCCCATTACCAATTCTCTCTCATACTCCATTCTTATGAAAATATCATAAGTCACTAATTATATCATCTCCCATTATCACTTCACATGATACTTAAGCCTTTAAATCGAAATGCAATCCACTTTTCCCACGATTTATTTTATGATGAAAATAAAATAAATCATTTAATTTTCAACATTTAAAATACTTTTTGGAAATGAATTTTCATACCTTACCCTCATCATCTTGGTGCAGACAGTGTTCCTACACTTCCATGCAGCTCCTTCTTTGTAGTGGCAGTTCTCATGCAACACCGTCTCTCTTCAGTGCACCAAAACAATTCCTTCATAGGAATTTTCCAAAACTTTCTTTTAACATGGTGGAATCAACATATTTCTCCGGCAGCAACAAACACAAACTGCACTATCTTCGAGATAGAATAATGTGAACACTTTCACATGCACTACAAGCAACGATCAATCATTATCTTTAACTCATAGAAATCATAGATGCTCCTTTATCGGCCTGCTCCTTCATGTAGATCTCAGTTATCATAACCTCAAAACGATATGCCACAACCACGCTAGCTCACCACTCTTCTGCTGCGATTGGGTTCATCACTTTCTCTCGAAATGTCGCTAACATATCTCAATCAATAAGGTCAAAACACTTCTTCAATAGTTCATTTCATAATTTTAAGTTTCAATGAAGTCTTTCTTCAAACTATTAGTCGACACATTGGTGTAGGTGCTCACTGTAAAATATACTCCAAGAGTCTTCTCAAAGCACAAATATACTTTTCTTTTAATAGAGGAAAAAATAACTTATTTAACTCAATGAAGAGAATTACCATGTTTTTGAGCTCAACGCAACAAACACCGCAGTTATCAGCAGGAAAAAAAAGACGTAGCAAACACTAGGCTCGGATGGTGCTCTTCCGCATTCACATGTAATGGAGGCCTTCCCTTTCACAATAAGGGATGACTGAACGCACTAGTGTTGGCTCCTCTACAACAGATTCAGCTTGAAAAACTATTTTTCTTTGAGGCTAAATACCTTGCCTTCCACACTCAGAAGTAGGTTTCACAGAGCCGCCCTAACACTGAACAAAAATTCATAAGAAGGTGCAATATGGGGTGCAGCAGGCCTTCACACTTGATTCCATCCTTATACATCTGCACTTCCACGACTGTGTCGTTTGAGGATGTGATGCGTCAATTCTCTTAAGTTATGCAGGAAGCAAAGAGAGATTCTACACCCAGTAGAACACTATGTGATTTTAATGTCGTGGATGATTTCAAACGTTGCTTGATCCAACACATACACAATACACCAACTACCTCACGCAGTAGGCTCACACATACACCAGACTCACGACGCCTAAGTGTGGATTCTAACCTCACACGGTCTTGATTATCATTGCGAGTGATGGTTCTCGGCTCTAGTGATGGCTCTCACACCCAGAAATATCACGACAAAGCAATAGATCGTTGTGCCACCAACGGTTGCTCCTCAATTCACACAATCGCACATAGATCTAACACCAAGTTGACCGATGAGCAATCAATCACCACTGTGCTTCAGTTATTGCTTGGATTTTAGCAGTCAATACATGCAGAGATGAAGCATATTATGCATCACTCTTGCTCATATTGGACCTCCAACGATCCTCAAGGCCTTAGCATATGACTTCGTAGAAAGAACGCAGCCAAACGCTTTCCCCTTCGCGACCTTTAGTGATCGCCACACCAAGAGTTCGATCAAACATGATTGTTTCCACAAGAGTTCCAGACCAGTACAAGGGCTCGATACCGTAGTAGTTTGAGACCACTACAAGGGTTCGAAACCAGTACCACAACAATGTGGCCAAATTATAGCAACAACTCAACAATCTTCGACAAAGAGGCTTACGAGGCCGAGAGGCTGCGTCTAGATGCCAATGCTCGCAAATCAATGGTGCTCTCAGCAGATCGATTCCAATTCCAATGCTTGGAAATGGGTAGACCAAAAACTTCCTCTTATCCTCTCAGCAAGGCATCTCCAACACCGCCGCCGAACCACCATCACTGTCAGCGCAACAATACCTCTCTGTGTGCTACACTTATGTTGCTTCTATGCAACCTTCAATGACAGCTTCATTGTTGGTGCATAAAGATAAACGTTAACACTACCTCCAAAATAACAGTGTGGCTCAAAAACATGCAACAATTCACATGAGCTTCCAACTCACTGCACTCACAAGAAAAAGCACTAGGGTGACAACTTCAATATCATATTCAACACTATATACAACATAAATTAGCCTCCCGACTTGTAGCTTCATAAGCTTGCCTACATTGTCTCCAATCCCAACAGTGCGCTTACAAAACAGTCTGCTTGCCATTTCACGATCTCCAAACTTGCCTTATGTCCAAATCAGACAAACCGCTTGTCATTTCTCGTGACAATCTAGGATTGAAGCAGCTTCCATTCGTGGGTACTGATTAGATCTTTGGGCTTTGATACCAAATGATGCAGATAATCTGCAATAAATCAGAATACTTGTGCAAATAGAGTGTGTGTTTCCATTTTCATGGAAACCTCGTCAAAATATTCATAAAAACCACTTTCAGTTCAACTCAAAATATATATATAAAGAAGACAGAACCGAACATAAACAAAATACTGGCATATAATAACAACAAGAATTTCAGATTCAAACCCTTTTGCCCGAATATTACATTTGTGGGCCTCTCAGCTCTCGCCCTTTACATTAGCTCTCACACCATTTCTCTCTATATCACTCTGTCCTCCATCCTCACACAATTCTCATATTTATACATATTGTGGATTTATTACAATCCATAATTTTCCTTCACAAATATCTCAACCAAATCCTAAAATATCTTTATTCCTTCTTTTACTTAACTAAGTTCCATTTAAGGAGTTCTTAATCCCTAAAATATCTATCCAACCCAAATCTACTCATATTCTCAATTAATTAAGAGAATATTTACAAGAAGCCTCACACTCAGATTTTTTTCTCTTAATTTATTTAAAATGTGCATAATTTATAAAATAATTAAAAAAAACATCACCCCCTAAATCACACAAATGAATAATGAAAATTAAGCAGGATGCTCCCGCATCAGATTTCGTGGAGGAAATGACCTAATTGAGTGGGGCCAATGGCAAGGAAGCTCTTATTCTATATAAGGAAGAGGATGGCAGCCATATCAGGTTCATGTTTTAGATTATTATTTGATATTGGTATGTTTAGACTTTGCTTCCTCTTGTTGTTTAGTAGGGTTGTTGTGATGTTTAGCACCGGTTGTTCCTGAGTGGGGATCCCACCTCTTTCCTTGAGAGGCCTCTTGGAAGAGTATTGTATTCATTTCCACATTCAGATTTGCAGGCCAAGCTACATATTTCTTCATCAACGCAGTTTCTGCAGGTTATTGTGTTGTGTTGCAGGGTGTTGTAGTGGAGGGGTTAGAAACCCACTTTCTGAGCTACTTTCTCATAGGAGGAAGGTTTCCTTCTCTTGGGAGAGTTGTTTGGAGAGCTCTTGAGCATATTTTACATCTTTGGCACCAGGCCATCTATTTCCCATCATTTACAGTGTTGTTCCAGCTAGGGATTGCGTTATTTTGGAGGGTAGTTTCAGTGAGGGATCTTGTGGCTCCTTTGGAGTGTCTTCTTGTGAGTGGAGGGTTCAGCCTTTTATGGGAAGAGACCTTTGAGGGGATCTACATCAGATCTATTATATTCCAGCCTTATACACTCATGTTCTTTAGTTTGCAGCGAATCTTCAGCCATTGGGCTTTAGATCCCATCTTGAATAGAGTGTATTTCTGAAAACCCTTTTCGGGTTCTTTGTAGGAGTTTGTATCAAGCCTAGATCTGTATTGGGCATATCTTTTGAGGCATATAGCAGCCTTACATATTTTGTACATTCCTTTGCTGTAGCAGTGTGTTTATAATTGCGTTGTAGCAGTCTCCCGGTATTTTGTATTATGGTAGCAGCTCATTTCTGGGAGTATTTGCTTATGGGAGGCTTGTTTCTTCATTGTATATGATTCATGCCTCACTATTATGTATTGAATTGCTGATATAATGCATGATGTTATGTCTCCATATTAGTCTCCAATGTTTATGAGTTGATTTACACTGCTATTTTCAGTTTTGTGTTCATGTATTGTTGCATCCCCATTTTGGGATATTATAAGCAAGCACCCTGTGCTTGGTACACTCGGATAGACAGTTATTTCACCGGCCTAGGCTTCACCAAAAGTAAAGCAGATGCAAACTTGTACTAGATTGTGGTTGAAGGTAAGCTATTGATCATTGTTCTTTATGTTGATGATTTAATTTTGACTGGTGATGAGCAGCTGATACACTCATGTAAGGAGAATCTTGTAAGGGAGTTCGAAATGAAGGATATGGGCCTCCTTCACTATTTCCTTGGATTGGAAATATGGCCGCTGGATGGTGAACTTTTTGTGTCTCAAGGAAAGTATGCAAAGGAGATACTGGGTAATTTAACATGGAGAGATGCAAACCTATGGATACTCCTGTTTTAGGAAACTATAGGAAAGAGGATGCTACTGTCTATCGACAATTATTGGGTTCGCTAATGTATCTAGTGAACACGAGACCGAACATTTTCTATGCGGTTAACCAGCTGAGTCAAGCTATCGTTAAGGCTACCAAGGTATTTTGGAAGGCGGGGAAGCATGTCCTGAGATACTTGAGGGGAACATCAGAGTATGGTATATGGTACAAAAGAACGGATGGAGTGAAGTTGCATGGCTTCACGGATGCAGATTGGGCTGGAAGTCCATCGGATAGAAAGAGCACATCAGAAGGTATCTTTAGTATCGGGTCTACAATTGTTTCTTGGTACAACAGGAAGCAGAGATCCATGGCACTCAGTTCAGCGGAAGCGGAATACATGGCAACAAGCCAAGTTGCATGTAAGGCTATCTAGATGAGAAATATCTTGGTTGGTTTGTTTGGTTCTCAGATGGATCTGATAGTGATTCATTATGATAGGTCCAAGCATATAGATATCTGGTACCATCATCCCATAGATTGTGTGCAGAGGAGGATCATGTTGCTTCAGTACATTCCTACTGAAGATTAGGATGTAGATATTCTGATGAAGGTGCTCACCAGGAGAAAATTCGAATACCATAGAGACAGGATAGGGGTGAAGGATAATCCCTTTCTTGTTGAGAGGGAGCATTGAGATTCAACACCCACACTATTGCATTAAGCACCTACACTAGGGTGGGGCCCACAGGGCTATTTTTGGGTGCATGTCTAGTTTTATTATCCCTTAATTTAGATGGACATTAAACTGTAATCTATTCTCAGTGTGGACTCAAAATAGTTAACTGAAGTGGAAAATTCAGTTAGCTAGTGAATTTCGATTTAAAGGTTGGTTGGTGGGACATGCAGAGTAATTTTAGTTGTAACAGAGTTCGAAGTGCAGTGGTGCATGAGTTGGTGCAAGTCGTAAATAGTTAAACTCAGTTGTGCTAGTTGTAACTGAAGATACACTAGTGAGAGATCAAGTGAATTAAATATTAATTAATTCACAATCAGTGATCTCACATGCAACTGAGGATTTACTATTATTAGTTGCATGCATGTTAGATCCATTGGAGACCCTGTTGATTTCTAGGTGAAATGGAGGTTGACTATCAGTTGTGACATTATTCGCTTGCACACATGCAGGTAAACACACATTGGATGTGCCCATGATACTTGCACAGTCAAGGCAGGTAGGATTGCATCAATTCAGGGATTGCATTTAGCAGGGATTGTGCAGTGAAAGCAAGTTGTCTAGAGATAGTAAATTGGCGAAAGAATTTGCTAAT